>JARHVA010003403.1:1862500-1940000 GCA_037957365.1 Torreya grandis | reverse complement strand
AAGCTCTAGGACTCTACCACATGATAGTTTCAAGAATTGTTTCAATATCCCCAATGGATTAATCCCTCTAGGATTCTAATTTCTAGGGTGCTAACACCTGCCAGATCCTTGGGCTCTTCAAAAATTGAAGGCTTTAGGGGATTAGTTTTAATAGCTCAATACTCTCATGATTCTAGGCTCCAAAATGTTTCCACTTGGTATCTTCTCAAGACCCTAAGGGCATTAGGGGTTTAAACCACCTCATTGATACTTTGATACACCAAAATGATTCCACATGGCATTATCCAAATTTTAAAAATTTACAAAATTAACTAAGACAAAACCTAAAAGAAAATCCCAAAGTGAAAAATAACTAAGGAAAAACATGGGAACCAATCGACAAGTAAATTTGACTAAGGTAAAAATTCAACTAAAACTCATTAATAGATAAGATAATTCTGATTAGAAATCTAAATCAAAAAATGACTAAGGCATGAAAAAAATTCTATAAATAATCCTCTTTGTGAATATACCAAGATAGAAGCTGAATAAAAAATATGGAATGACTTAAGTAATTGAGAGTAGACAAATAGGACAAAACACATCTATCATTAGAATTCTACCATTAACACATCTGAAGCTAAACTTGATTTTCACAAAAAAAGTCTCTACTAAGATAATGAATCCTATAATCACTTTGATCAATAAAACTTGACACCAAAATAATATTATCATTGGTTTAGTCGACTATAAATTAATCATATTACAAACCTAACCTAATCACACATATCTTAAGGAATTGCTTACTCCATTGGATGATTGGTTTATTTTTGATAGGCTACAGTTATGGTAATACACAAGGACCCAAACATTCCATTCCATATAAAAATCAAATGACATTGACTTGATATGAAGCATAATAACTTATATAAGAAATATTATCAGATCTTCCTCTTTCATTTTATTAAATCAATTCTAGCAAGGGTGACCTCTATCCAACCTAAAGGTTGCATGAATTGTTATAATATAATAGTAGATCCAAGCTATATTAAAATTTTCTCATTTAATTATAAGATGATCTAGTTATGGGGATGGTTCTTATCAGATAGCTAGTCAATGGTTAAATCTCCAAGAACCTTCCATAGACATAATCCCAAACCAGAATAACATCAATATTCAATTTATTCCTAAAAACTATATTTTTATTCTCAATAACAATATCATAGCTATTTATTTGAGTTACACTCATATTTAGATAAGTTTTATCCTTTATTTCACATTACATTTATATCATCAATAGAAACACAATTCTCATATGATAAGTTTCTCATACAAAATGCTTAAGTAGGATAATACAATTGTCAATATGTATTAAAAGTCAAAGCAAACTCAAGAATATTTATTTACATAATAAAGCCTTCCCATGGATATATATACATAATATATACCATTTAGTTACATATCAATTTATCAAATAGGTTCAATAGAAAAATAACAATTCTTTACCCATAACAGGGTCATTATGTATAAAGTTATCTTTCACAATAATAATACAAGCAAGTTGGTTGATATTAACATTTATAAATACAATAGTATCATTCATCTTATATCTAATCAAGAGGCATAACTCTAGGCCTAATTTAATAATAGGATAATTATCATTCTTTAACAATGGTCCTCATTCACTCCAAACAACTATAGGACATTTGAAGGAAGGGTCACTACCCAACATTTTGTCATCATCAAAATACTACTCTACACATCACCAAGATCGAGACCCCCAACTTTGATCATGTTTACATCACTTGAAAAAGGCAAGGGTGTATATCTAATTAATCATAATATACTCAAGGGAATGAACATGCACCCACATATAGTCTTATTATCAATTTTTACCCAAGGAGATTCTCAGTCCCAAATACAATTTAAACAAGAATTTGGTGAACATTCAAATGAAGCTAAATATTTATTAATATAGATAACACACATGTAATATTACATAACATAAACAAGACTTATTGTTTGATTAGATAGAGTGAGGACACCTCAATCAAATGCTTTCATCTAATAGTCATAGGAGGGTCAAGCAATCTACCACCATGCCTCAGCATGGGAGGGCTTAAAAATCTACCACCATGAAATTCATGGGATGGTCAAGCATTCTACCATGATTCCCAACATAGGAGGATTGGCATTCTAACACCATGACTATGTTGATCATAAAAAACCACCAAATTATGTCACAATAACATTAAACACTCATACAAAAATCTGAAATAATCAAGTCAATCAAGGAGGAACACAACCTCTCCAAGGTCCTTGGATGAGCAAAGTATCACATGGAAACCAATTCAAACAATGGAAATACAATAAGAAAGGTAGAATAACCAATGTGGTCTTATTATCCTTAAAGTAAAAGAGTCATAAAAAGAACAAAACTATTTTAGTTAAAAGGAATAAGCTATAAAACAAGTTAATAGAAAGCCTACCCAAGTGATTTAAGACCACCTAAGTGTTATCCTTAAATTATCTAAGATATGACTCTCTAAATAGATCTTGTTACTTATTTATATCCCCCTTATTATCTCTCATCTACTTAGTCTATCTTACCCTTCTCCAAATGGCCAAAAAGTCCCCACATAAATTTTTCAACTTCTACATATAGACGTCTTATATTCAGGCCACCACCCTATGCTTTCCATCATATGCCTCAGTATGACATGTGGTGGATTTGTAGGTTCATGTAGTTACTTCCTAGAATTCTTCACCTCTTACCAATTTATTTAACACTTAATAAATCCATGAAATATATATTAGTCTATTACTAGAAATTATATATGTTGGCTTTCAGATTGTAAGGCAAGGAGGAAACAAGTTTGACCAACTAAAATTAAAATATAGCCACCTAAACAACACACCAAATAAAAAAGAGGTGATAATGGTATCATAGTCAACTGACTAATTAAGATGAGTTTATGAAAGGTTTAAAGTAAGGCAATTTAGTATTATAACCATACTTTTCATAGTCCCTATCCTTCATTGGCCCCTTCCCTATTACTACACACTTGATGCACACATAAAATTACTCTAACCTAATAATCAAAGCTACTAAATTTAATTAATCAGTCACTCAATACATATAAGTAATATCCAATCATCCAAGGAATACAAGCATTTATATAGACAAATTCATACAACCCTATACTCATGAAATTTCCAATACACAAGTTTATGGGCAATAATCCAATATCACTTAAGTCAATATATCTCATAGACATAATCAAATTCATAATTTCAACATCTTATAAAGGAAACATGAGAATAATAATTTCATAAGTAATCAAAAATTGATTGATAATAGGTCTTTCTAATGGTTACCAACACATGAAAAAACTTCTTAAAATCTATGCATGCCTCAACTGGTCATTTTTAACAACATAAATTCATGATCAAAATTAGATTTAACCATCATATCATAGTCATCAATGTTAAATATGAGCATTATGCAAAATAGGGTCTCACATCCCCATCCCCTTATTCAGACTTCCTCCTGAAAGTCACTAAAAGAGGTAAGGATACCAAACCCTCAAATGTGTAGCATCTTCCCAAGTAGCCACTAATTCATCATATTTGTCCCACTATATCTTGACTTAGTCCAAGTCTCTACCTCAAAGGGCTAGTGTCCTATACACATAACCCTAATGGGATCTAAGATTAAATATTTATTGATCTCAACCTACAAGGCCATCCAATCCAAAACATGAGAAATATTATATACCTATTGTCATAATATAGAAAGATGAATTATGTCATAAACATGAGATAGGCTAGGTGGTAAGGCCAGTCAATAAGCTACTAGCTTAATGGTCTCCAATATCTTGAATGGCCCTATAAAATGATGTGCCAACTTTGAACCTTTTACATAACATATAGGTATCTTTTTGGGTCTCACACTCAAGAACACTTTATCACCAAAATTTAAATTTCAATCAATTATCTTTGCATCAACATAATTATTTTTCTAATCCCTAAAATTCTCAAGGTGTTGATTGATCTTAACTACTTGCCACTCCATGTCTTCTAACATGGCAAGGCCAATCATGACTCTATCTTTAATTATATCCCAACTCATTGGGGTTTTATAGGTTTGGGCATAAAAATACTAGAAAGGTTTTATATTATTTGAACTATGAAAAGTATTATTTTAAGGAAATTCAACCATATACAAATAGTTTTCCCAATGAGATTGATGATCCATAAACATACAAGTGAAACATGTCTTCAAGAACCTAATTGACTCTCAATTTTTTCATCAATCTCAAGTTGGTAGGAATTACTAAAATTGAGTTGTGTGTTATATGAATTATTTAAATAAGTTCATAATTTATATCTATCTAAAATAATCTTATGGTAAATATCATGCAATCTAACAACATCATCCAAGAAAACTCTTGCCACTGAAGTGACATTATAGGTAGTCTTCATGGGAGAAAAGTGGGATAATTTTGTCAAATTATCCATAGTGACCATAATAACATCATGATGATATGAATAAGTAATAAAACCTATAATGAAATCCATGGAGATTATATCCCATTTCCATTCCAGAATCTCATGGGGATATAAAAATCATGTTGGATGCTAATGCTCAACCTTAACCCTCTATTATTCTAAGTAGAAAGATATAAAATAAATAATATCACACCTCAAATTGGAAAAATGATATAATTTCCTTAACTAAACATGCATCTTTTAAATTCAATGTGTGTTTGGTAATGAGCTTTATTAAATTTAGACAAAAACAACTCATGCAAGTGACCTACTGATCGAGCAAGATATGGTCTTTATGGTGCAAAATGGCATCTAATTGAAGATAAAAACCTTAAAATTTATATTTCATATTTATAGAATCCAAAAAAAATTGTACTTCATTATATAGTTTATCCTCTAGTAGTTACTCCAAAATATGTCTTCTTAAGTTAGTACATAGACTCAGTGATACCAAGTCATGGCACCTTCTACTCAAGGCATCACCAACCATTTTTTAATTTATTTTTTATATAAAAAATTCATAATCATACTCACATAATAGTCCCTATAGACACCTAAAAGTGGAAACCAATGACCTCCAATCAAACTTCAGACCAATTTATATCAAAATATCATAATTTGGCCTAAAAACACTAAAACACATTAAATGGTTCTAATTTTTCATATAAAAGTGTCTATTTTGGCCAACGTATCCCTAAATTGGGAAATTCACTTTATGAGATCATTAGTTATTCTCAAATCATTTTGAGCCAAAAATGTAATTTGATGCTCTAAACCACTAAATTCTCTTAATTCAGAAGCACACGATATGTGCATGTGTTATTTAGTGTTGGAAACATATTAAATGGGATAATGGATCCAATACATCTAACATAATCAAATTTTGAGCCAATAATACAAAATTTTGATCAATTTGATTAATTTGAGAACCAATTGCCAAGATTTGCACCAAAATTGTCTAATCATATTTAAAGATAATTATTTCAAATCATGAGCCTAATTAAGAATTCCATGGAACTTGTTGAATATTTATTTTTGGAAATTGATTATGAGTTTTTGCATCATTAAGTGACATAATTTTTTGGGAAGGCATCCATAGGCCATAAATGCAACAAATATATGATTAAGCCCTCCCATGCCTCCTTAATGCCTCTCTATCCCAAATTTTATGAGGGAATTTATTGATTTTAGTCTATAAAATCAAATGTATTCTTATACACACATATTCATCTTGAGATGGATGGTTCAAGTTAATTCTAATAAATTTCAAAAATATATTTTTAGATGGACTCAAACTAAAATTTTAAGCTCTTTCAAGCCAAAGTTGCCATGCCCAAATAGCTTCAATCCATATCTTGATGTAGTGTTACTATGCCCAAATATTGAGCCAAGACATTCCAAACCAATCCAAATACAAAATCCAAGCATGAACATGATGCCAAGAGGAGGTGGAGAATATCCAAGGCTCCATTGACAAAAACCTTTGAAGCACAAGTCAAGAAATCCACTTCAATAAATCATCTTAGAGACATAAGAAAGGTAAAAGGTTTGTCTTTTATGTTTTAGTTGTGTTTTTATCATAGATTTGTTATTATGTTCCTCCCTTTGATCTAAGCTTAAGGTGTTAGATATTAGTGTGTTTTTGGATTTGGTTTTCCTAGAATAACATGATACTAATCTCCCCTTATTGCAATCCTATGTTTATAAATGTCATGTATAGTGGGACCTAACACATCCTACATATGAAAAATATCAATTTGCAAGTCTTAAATTGAGATTTGAGTTCTTGAAATGCTTTAAATGGGTTTACACAGGGACCACTAATGGTCAAGTATAACTACTGATGGTTAGGTCCAACCACTAATAGTTGGGTTGTAGAGGAAAACTCATTTAAAAACTTTTATTTATGATATTTTATTCAACTTGTTGCTAACAATTTAGATGTCTAAGTCTCTAGTCTGGTTTAATTTTTTGATATAAAAGATTTAATTTTAAATATTTTTGTTATAAAAAGTTAACAATATCTCTTTTTATCCAAGTATGTTGATGCCTTCAAGTCGATAGCTAACCTTTAGTGGTTTGGTTTCGCTCATTGATGATTGGTAAAGAATCAACTATCGATGATCAGGTAGGAATCATCGATGGTTAAATAGTGACCACTGATGGTCAATGTGGTTTTCTAAAAACATAAACATGAGAGCTTATTTTTCAAGTTTTCTTGTCTCATCCACAAAAGAACTTCTAAGCTAAACAACATGATGAAAAATGATCAAATAATTCTTAATTAAGTATTTTTTAAACCTCTTTTGGATGCTTAAAAATAATTAAGAATTTATATTTGGTGCTTAAAGGAAAATTTAGGGTGTTTACTTGAATCATTTTGTAATTTTTCTTTCAAAGCTTTGCAACTTAAGGCCAAGGGGCTGAAGAACACCACCAAATCTTTAATTTTAGTTCTTTAAAATTGAATTCACTTTCAAGTTTTTTTTATGCAAGATATTTATCATTTTCTTAGTTAAATTTGTTTATGCAAAAAGGAAGTCGTGCATGTATGTTCTCCCCCCATCCCCTATAGGGAACTTATGGGATCAAAAGCACCATCTTCATTGCATACTTGTGCCTTAGTGCAAAGACATAAAAAAGATGTTGTGAAGGCTCTCCCTAAGACCTACATGGCTTGGGTGATCTAGAAACAACCATAAATACTTTTTACTTAATTTTTTTCATTTCATGCATTTTGGTTTGCGAGTGGGATTTTATCACCTCCCATAATTTATTTAGGGAAGATTTGACCTAGGGATTCATCTCCTAGAATTATCTTCAACCCCTCTCCATGGGGGGTATATAAATTAGGATCCCCTTACTAGGATGATGGTTTGAGTAGCTAAACCATCTCTGTTAATAGAGGTTAAGCCCAGGATATATGATCATGTTAGACATTGCTCTAAATTGATTGAACAACAAATGTAGTGGTTATAAAAAGGGCAAGACCTTTTTACAATAGACCATATGATGTGGACTCAATTGATGTGTTGCTTCTCTTGTGTGGACAACATGAAATTTGTTACACATTGGATCCATCTAGAAACATGGAAAACATTTTAGTTTAGTCAACCCCACTTTGACACACCTTGTCATTTTAGGGCTTAAGATAATTACTTAGTTGTTTTTTTGTCTTTGTCTTAGATTACTTGGTATTTTTTTGAGTCAAAACTTTATTGTTAACAAAAACCTTAAACCAAACACATTTTCCACCAAATTTCTTAAACAAGGAGGTGTTATGTTATCCAAGTGAAAATCATCTTTTTCCTCGTTCAAATTTGTCATCTAAAAACATTGTGTCATATCATCCATTTTGGCATAATTATGCTATCCATTTGAGTTTAGACCATTGGCCAAATTTTAGTTAAGTCCTTCATTGATAATTTAAATTCAAAATTACACCTTTATAAGTTAAAAAGGTTGATGTGTTAAGTGGGTTCACCATTTACACTAAACTTGAGGGAACTTGGGTCCAATTTCTAATTTGTATTGAAGTCCATTTTAAAATCAATATAATTATCATCATTAGTAGGTCTCAAGTCATCTTGCATATCACTCCTTCTTTGATTCCTAGACCACATTTCATACTACCTTGTCTATAACCATTCTTTTTGTGCCATAATAAATCAAGTCTTGAGTCCATTAGATATAACACTTTTACCTTAGATATTTGTCAAACTTTGTGTGTGTGTGTGTCATTTGAGTTGAGGAGAGTAGTATTACACTACTAAAATTATGTTAAACCATTTTTCCTTAGAGTTTTAAAATAAACATTTGTCAAACCTTTTGAGAATTTTAGTATTGTTATACTGATAAATTTGTTTCATAGACATATTTTCATAGAGTCCAATTTTTCCAAATTCAAACCAATTAGAGTGTACTTTATGAGTCTTTGTCTAGTACAATTATTCCATTCACCTTTATCTAGCTTGTCAGTCAAAAGAGTCTAGTTTTATGCCATTATTTGGGAGGAAATAAACTATCTCCAAGTTTCTTTTTTTCATACCTCATACACATTGATTAGGTTTATGCCCAAGAGTCAAATGCCTAATTTTTGTTAGAAGCATTTCAAATCAGTTAGATTAAATATATCATCTTTAAAAGTCTAGATTTTGACAATTTTTGGCCAAAAGTCCTAGCACAACCTATTTGAGCCTAGATTTTGATGTTGCATTTGGACAAAAGTCCTAAAAACTTTTGTTTTTTCTAGATTAGACTCATTTGAAACACTTTGACCCTAGAGTTTGGCATTTTGATTTTTGGTCCATCTACTTGACCTTTTTGTGTGAGACATGTAGTACTAGATACTTGATGTTAGCTTATTTTTATCACAAGTCATTACAAAAACATGTTTTGGATATATATATCCATCATTTTGACTAAGTTAAACAAAGTTTGAGCCTCTCTTTAAAATCACATTTTCAAATTTTGTATAACTCTATTTGTTTTGGTAGTGAAGCATTTATTATGGATCCCAACATGTATTCCTACACTCATAGTGGTATCATGTACAATCTAGGGCATAGTAATGTAGTCACACAAGAAGAAATGGTTCAAGACCCCTATGTAGATAATGTTGTTTATGAGATGGATCCTTATCCATATTATAACACTCAAACATGGGCACAAAACCAAGACCCATTGGCTCATTATTTGGTTAACACACCTCCATACTTGGAGTAGGATCAAGAACAAATAGAACAATACCTAAATATAATACCTACAGTTGAATAACCATTTACTCAACAACTATACTATGTTACTACACCATCAACATATGATTCTTATTTGTTTGAGCATCACTTATTGGAAAACAAGGACAAAATTTTGGTCAGAGCTATAGAAGTAGGGGCTAAGTTTCCAATAGACTTCCCCCATGAAAATTTGTCAAGTCTAGTAAGAATACCTCACAACATATTGTATATTCAATAGGATTCTTCTAACAACCCTCTAACTCTAATATTGAAAACATATCAAGATCTTAGTATGATTGTCAAAGGAAAAGGCCTTATGGAGGATTAATTTATATAGATGAAGACAACATACCAAACTTATTTGAAATTAGCACATAATTTTAATAATATGACCATGTCAAACAAGCCTCTTATTGATTTAACTCCTTCAAAAAGAGTTTTAATAGAATTGTCTAGTTAAAAAAATTAAGGTTTACACCCATTTATGCAAAACACTTCAGTTGACAACATGTTCCATACCCCAACCATTAAAGAAGTGTATTCTACTTCTATGTAGAATATCAATAAAAACACATTAGATAATGCACATGCAACATCCAATCCAAACCAAAGTGGTGTAAGTTGAAAAACAACTAGTTTACAAATAAGTATACCTTTAGTTAACACCATGAGTGATTCACAAAATTAGGGAGTAAGAGTTTTTATGCCCCAATCTCAAAAAACTACCACTAATCCTCAACTATTACTTCTTCAAGCACTTAACCAATAGGAGTTTTAATATAATTAACTAGTAAATAAAATTAGGGTTTAGACCTATTTCTATAAAACACTTTAGTTAAAAACATGTTTTATACCATAATCATCAGAGAAGTTTCTTTTGCTTCTACATATAATATCGAGCAAAACATAGTGGACAATGTGCAATCAATGTCCAATCCAAACCAAAGTGGTGTAAGTACACAAAAAACTAGTCCATAAATAAGTGTACTTTTAGTTAACACCATGAGTGGTTCACAAAATTAGAGAGTAAGAGTTTCTATGTCCCAAAATCAAATAAATATAACCAATCCTTAACCAATTGTTTCTTCAAGCACTCAACCAATAAGATTAGGTAGACAACCAACAACCAATTCCATGCCTCAACAATAAAATATGATGAATTCTACTCCACCCCAACAGGTGATGAGTAACATTCCATAATAAAAGGCATCATCCAATGTATCAATGCAATAGAGGCAAAATATATTGTTACCTCAATAAGGGGAAACCAATGTTCCACCTCACTAGGTAACAATGAACATACCTATTTCATTGCAGATTAATATGCCAATTTAAAACCAAATGATGTCTAAGAAACAATGTGTAAATATTGGTCAGCAAAAAATTCCCAACCTTTAATATGCATCAACTTCCTAACTAGGATTTGTAAAATAAATAGGTTCTAATGTTCCTCAAGTACCTATCAAGCAGCCTTTTCCTTTCATGTAGAAAATACCACTAGTTCAAAGACAAGGTCCTGGTTTACAAGTACCCCTTCAACAACAAATTTTGACTAGTCAACAATAGGTCCTTATTCAAACTCAACAAGCACAATACATCACTCCTAGACATATCCTTCCATCCCAACCTCAAAATCCCCAAAATTAGGCCCATATCTAAAACCCCAATTATAATATCATACCATAATATGTGCAAGTTCAAAAATCAAACCCTAATCTATGTATACACATTCTTGGTCCATTTCCCAACCAATCCAACATACCCTAGTGAATACCTCTATTATACCTTGGTTAAAGTGCTCCACTTGTGACCACCCAACCTCCACCTCAAACCAATGTTTCCTCTAGTTTTCTATCTCAAGAACTCAAATAAATTAAGGATGCCATTGTCACCATCCAAGCTAGGAAACAAACCAAAAAGTTTAAGTTGGATGACATGTGTTCTTATCCTGCCAACATAGATTACTTAAAGATACCATATCCTCTATAATATGAACCACTAAAATTTAAAAAATACAAGGGAAAGGGTGACCCCAAGGCTCATTTGATAGTGTTCTTTATCACATGCCAACTAGTAGCATATCATGACATATACTTGTTATTGTTGTTCCTAAGAAGTTTGGTAGGACAAGCTTTGGAGTGGTTTTTAAATTTTCCCAAGAATTTAGTATCATATTTGGATGATATTTTAAACAAATTTGTGAAACACTTTTCAGACAATATCGAGCATGAGATTTCACCAATCAACTTAACACAATTTAAACAAAAGTCTGGTAAAAGCTTTGTAAGTTATCTACAGTGATAGAGATCCCTTGCAATTTAATTCACCCATAATTTACTAGATAAATCATTATCTACTATGTTTACCAAAAACATGCATAGTGAGATATCTTATCATCTAGAACTATAGTATGCACACACTTTTAAAGAGATCATTGATAAAGGTTTGTTAATTGAGTGAGCTGTTATTAATAAATGGATTATCAAGCTTACTTCATCAAATCAAAATCAAGATACCAATAAAGGAAATGGATAGAACTAAATCCAAAACCAAGTACAAGTACATGCATCATAACTAGCATACATTAATAACTATGAAAAACCCAATCCTTTCAATCACAACAAGAATGTTATGGGAAATAGAGTAATTGAGTCATGACATGTCCAAATGGTTTAAACACCATCTACTCAACCCACATAGCATATGCAAATTACTCATAACCCACAACCTTTTCAAAAAATGCAACAAGCGCAATAACCCAGGCTTGCACAATAGATACAAAAACCTTTGCCATTATAAACCCCTCCTCTAATGAGAAACATTATTACTCATCACCTTTTTAGTGACCTTGGAAATCCTATTAAATCTATGTTTTACAAACTCACCACCATTAATCTAATTAGTTAGCCTATACCAAAACATTATCTTGTGGGCATTCTTTATCTTGATTGGTATCACCAAAATGAATTATATGATTATCATCGGGTTAATAGGCATAATTTATGCCATTATGTGAAAATCAAAAATTTGATTTAGAATATGTTGGAGAACAAGGAGATAAAATTATATGGTGGTGTTTTCACTTCCAATTAGAACCTTGAAATCATTTGAAACCCTTTTACACAACATAACAACTAATTATAGTATAAATAATAATAATGGCCAGTATAACATCAATAACAATAGTATCAACAACTAAGGCTAAACCAACAAACTTAGCAAAATCAATAATATAACCAACAACATCCAAACAATAGACAAAACCAAGGTTAGAACAAAAACAACCAATAAACCTACCATGCAGTTGCACATGACTACAACAAGGTTATGGGCCATATTATAGGAGGTTGTATTTACACCATCTCTATTAATCCAAGACTAAATACTAATAAATCAAGACCTTTGTTAAACAATGTCAATCAACAAACTCACATTGATAATCCTTTCTTAACCTAAGACCACATACATATATATATCAGTAAGTAGGGATTATTAATTTTAGACCCTATACTGATAACTTGTCATTGCCTCATGACCATACACAAGTGCACTAGCAATTGAGACTTATCCTATCTGGTCCCCCGTCATCACCATCATTTATTATCAATCATAGTCCTGTATTTAATCTTAATTATGAAATCACAACTCAATGGTTGAATATTACCATCCCAAGACAACATCCATCCATCCCTTCAACCATCACCTAACTAATCATTTTAGCTCAAAAAAAGCCATTTACCACTATCCAAGAAAAGATGTTTGACATTGTGGAATAATTACAAAATGTGCCTACACAAATCTCCATTTTAGATTTGTTGCATACATTAGCAATCCATAGAAATATCTTAAATGAGTTCCTGAGCTAATCCATAGTTTTTATTGACATATCCCTTTATAAATTTCAAGCTTTGGTTGGATACCTAGATCCAACCCAACAAGTAACCTTCAACCAAAGAGATATGTCATCCCTTAGCCCACTGCATAATAATCCATTATACATTGAAGTTTGCATAAAGTGTCACAAAGTGAAATGTGTCCTTAAAGATAATGGATCAAGTATAAACATAGTGTCTCTAAAGCTCATCAAGCTTCTCAGGTACATAATAGCAGATCTCCAAGTAAAAATAATCACAATCAAAGCCTATGATAATGAAGAATGAGAATCATAATGCACCATTTATTTACTAGTTATCCTTGGGCCCTTGACCCATGATACACTTTGCCATGTGCTAGATCTTGATTTGTCAGACAATATACTTTTGGGTAGACCTTGGTTGCATGAAATTAATGCAATCCCATCAACATTTCACCAATGGATCAAGTTATCCCATTCAGGAATGGAGTTTTGTATACCAAGATATTTGCATCCATACAAGCATTTCAAACATCTAGAGGCCAAGTTTAAGAGCTATAACTATAGTTTTAGCATGAATCCAGTTCCCAAACAAGATAAGGGAATGTCAATAATCCTTGATTTACCAAAGGATAATTTCATTGATTATAATACCCTTGATTCACTTTCCTACATGACACCTCTTAAAATATCCAATCATTATACCATCTCAGCTAATGGCCTAGGAGAGTATTTTACCCATGACACCTTTCAATTTCAAACATTCCACAAAAACCCAAATCCTTTGGAATACCTAAAGCAAAGCCACTTCATCTAGAATGGAAACAAAAGGGCAGAGGTAAACTCTATAGTGTAGGACCTATCATGTTTATATTGGTATTTAGCCTAGAAAAAGACCATCTTAAAGGTGATGAATCGTGGTTATACAATGAAAAGTAGGTTGATTGTTACAAGAATGCAAAATATCCTATTCCTAATAGGATCATGGTGAATCATGACTATCAAAGAGGAGGCCTCAAACCATATTAATAGGGAACACTTGAGCTAATTGTTATGACTAAGTATAAAGGACCTTATGGACTGGGATTTAAACTGCTTGGGGGTGACCCCATATACCTTAATCATGTTCTAATGACTACGACTAGTGATGATGATGCCAATAGTGAAGTAGAGTCTGATCATAGCCTTTTTGATGACCTAGCTAATACCAACCTATTTAATTCTCATTCCATTTATACCGTTAGACCAATCATTCATCATAGCCCACTTCCATTTTATTATCCCCAATTGATAGACTGGTGATAATAAGAATCTAATGTGTCAATTGATGAGTTTTAAAATGATGAAGCTTTCTATGATTTTCTAGGCCTTAGATACAATATTCTATTAGGGGACCATAAATCAGGGTTATTAATTAAGTTATATCCTAAAGCCTATTTTAGAGAGTGGGTGAACACCCTTAGCCAAAAAATAAAAAATAAAACATTGAGGTCCCAAAGTGAAAACTTCTTTGAGGTACTTTTAGACTAGGGAGAAAGTAAAGAAAAAGGATAGTCTAGTGGTGAAAACCTATTTCAAGAACCATTAGATGGGGGTGTTCAACCTTCTTCAAGCATAGCTTAGGAGACCACCAATGATGAAATTGTCTCTACGTTCAAGTTTAGTTTTGAAGAACAACAAGCCTTTGATTGAATCATTTAAGAGTTTACAGTAGTCTTTATTACATGGCCATATCTCCATTTTGGGGATTATAATTCATCATGCCTAGGAGAGATCCAAGAACAAGTCTTAATAGAGGAATCCAACATTACCAATTAGTTTAGATCTTTACTTGATATTCTTGAAGATGGTTTAACCCTTCTAGTGGAAGACATAATAGAGGTTAACATCGGGTCCCTAGATGACCCAAAGTGGATCAAGTTAGGTGCATCCCTTACTAATAATGAATGAGAAGTCCTTATATCTCTTTTGAGGGAATTTTTTGACATATTTTCATGGGCCTATTCTAACATGCTAGGTTTGGACCCCACCTTGGTTATGCACCACCTTGTGGTACATCCTGATGCCAAACTGGTGAAACAAAAATTGCATAATATGCATCCTCACATTTCTATATTAGTGAAGAAAGAGTTGGAAAAAATATTAGAAGTAGGATGTATTTGGTCAATTGACTATTCATAGTGGATATCAAATGTTGTGCCAATTAGTAAAAAGCTAGAAGGAATCATAATTTGTATTGATTTTTGTGAAATAAACATGGCCTACTCCAAGGACAAATTTCCTTTTCCAAACATTAACATGATAGTAGACTCCATAATGGGTTATGAAATGCTTTCATTAATGGATTGATTTTTAAGGCATAACCAGATCAAAATAACACTAGAAAACCAACATAAAGCAACATTCACCACTCTATGGGGAATATTTTGTTATCAAGTTATGTTGTTTGGTCTTAATAATGCAGGGGCCACATACCAAAGATCCATGACCATCATATTTCATGAAATGATGCATGCCATTATTGAATACTATGTTGATGACATTCTTGAAAAATCAAAGACTAGGGCCGATCATCCAATAGTGTTATGCAAAATATTTGAAAGACTATGTGAGTACAAAGTTAGACTAAATCATAAAAAGTGTGTCTTTGGAGTTACATCAGTCAAATTTACTGGCTCTATTGTGTCTCATCGAGGCATTGAAGTCAATCTATGCTCCATAATTTATAGGGCAAGATCCAGTCTATATGATACTTCATATCACAATTAGCTAATAAATGCCATCCTTTTATGCATCTTCTAAAGAAAGGAGTTACATTTCACTAGGATGATCACTGCCAAATAAGTTTTTAGTAGTTAAATGACTATCTAATGAATTCACCTATTTTATTGCCTCCCATGCTAAGAAAGTCATTCTTATTGTATCTATCAGCAATAGATAATGCCTTTGGGGAACTTTTGGCTCAGCATGATGATAATGGAAAGGATCATGTAGTGTAATATCTAATTCATACATTGGTCACATATGAACATAATTATACACCCATTGAAAAAGCCTATTTAGCCATGGTATTTGCATTTCAAAAACTATGCCATTACATGTTAAATAATAAGACCATGGTTATTTCAAAAATAGATCTACTCAAGTATCTACTATCTAAAACAAATTTACAAGGCCAGATGGCCAAATGGATCATGCTTCTCAATGAATTTGAGATAAATTATGTCAACCAAAAATCCATTAAGGGTAAAATTCTTATATATCAGCTTGTTGAAGCACCCTTTGCTAATACAAAACTGCTCACATTCCAATTTCCTAAGAATCTATAATGAACATCATTGACACACCTCTCAAGGAAAGGCCTTGTAATTTGTATTTTAATGGATCATTCAAAACACATGGATTGAGGTTAGGCCTTTTATTTATTACACCATAGGGGGATCTAATTTCTAAATCATTTAGGATTAGTTTTCTTTGTACTAATAACATGGCTAAGTATGACACACTTGTTGTAGGTATTTGATAGGTAGTAAAATGGAACATATCTCTTCTCAAGGTTTATGGTGATTCTTAGTTAATCATCAATCATGTTATAGACCACTTTTAGACCAAAGATGACAAGCTGGTGCCATATAAGGCCATGGTCAACACTCTCAAACACTAGATTACTAATGTCCAATTTGAACATATACCAAGGGAAAGTAATAGAACTAAAAATACTATAGATACTATTAGATCTCTAATTTGACAAATAGACATGGCTAAAGAGTATCATTTCCCTATTGAGAATTTGATAGTACTAGTTCATGAACCTTTAACCATCATGAGGATCTATGATATTGTTGGTCCTAGGTCTATCTAGTATTCAGACCTTTACAACTACCTTCATAACCATGCTTTTCCACCAAACCTATCCCATAAGCAATCCAAATCCTTCATTCACCAAACCACTCATTATACGTTACTTGGATCAAACCTTTACTTTCATATTTTTGATGGAACTCTACTTCATTTTTTAAATTTGACATAATCTACACTAGAATTATAGGAAGTTAATGAAGGAGTATGTGTATCCCACACCAAAAAAGTAATCCTATCCAAAAATCTCCTATGTACTAATTATTATTGGCCCACAATGTACTATATATGTGAAAAGATGTGACAAGTGACAACAACATGCTAACATAATTCATGCACTTGGCAAGAATCTAAAACCATTATTGACACCTTGTCCATTTTCTACATGGGGCCTAAATCTCATTGGGAAGATAAACACCACCTCATCTAATGGCCATAAACCTATCCTTACCACCACCAAATATTTTAGTAAGTGGGTGGAAGCTATACCCCTCATTTACATGATTGGAAAGAAAATTTCCAAATTCATATTTAATCATCTCATCTAAAAATATGGTATCACCCTAATATTATATCTGATAATGGTAGATCAATCAAAAATAAATATGTCACATCGCTATGTACCAAGTAAAAAATCAAACAACATTTTTCCATGACATATTACCCATAAGGAAATGGCCAGGCCAAAGCATAAAACAAAACCATTTTCAACATCCTAAAAATATTGTCAATGATGTCAGATATGATTGGTACCTTCAAATATTCCATTCCCTCTAAGCGTACCTCACTAATCATCATACCCTTACAAGAGCCACTCTATACTCACTTTTTTATGACACTGAGGCCATTCTTCCCATTGAGGTTGAGTTACCTTCTCTACGCATTTACTTAAAACATGTCCTAGATGATGAAGACTATCAAGTAGCTCACCTATATGAGTTATAACTAATTGATGAGAAATGCAAGACTACACTCAACAATCTAAAATCATATCAAAATTACCTCTATGGATAATACAATCAGTGTGTCAAGCATACATAATTTGAACTTGGTGATCTTATCCTTAAAGAGAACTAGAAGAATACCATGGTTGAAAAGAAGAATAAAGGCAAGATCAAACAAAAATAGATAGGCCCTTTCATCATTATTAAAAATAGATGAACTTGATGAGCTGATGAACATTATTCACCTCAATCGGTACTATGCTTGAGTGATTTGGTGTATTTTCTATAAGGACCATTTCAAGTTGTACCATAATATCTATATTATTCTACCATCCTATCACATATCCATTTTTCCATTCCTTTCCCATTGAATGAGTTTAATTCTCCCTGCCTACCTAGCCCTTTGACCTTGGTTCCATTCCATTAGTTTTATAGCCACTTTTAACAAGAGGATTTAGATTTAGTTTCAGAATTCTTGATAGAGGTAGTATTTTTGAGTAGTAGGACATAAGTTAGGCAGTTACATCCTTCATTTATTGTTTCATTCTCTTTCATTTTCATGCTACTAATTATAACCACCTATGGGTAAATTATTATCATTGACTTATGCTATTATATCCTAGTTATAACCTCCTATAGGCAAACTAGGGGAAACACTTGTTTATTGTTCCTTGAGCATACCAACTAGGCATTTCTTATGTTGTATTATGTCATCTTACCAATTGTGCCTATTTTGTTTGAATTGGCTACTACACTCATATGATTCCTCCATTTTAGGTTATAAATACAATCACTTGAGGTCTCAGCCTAGGACTATGTAGGAAATGCTCGATACTTTTTGAGGTTAGCTCAGTCACCCTTTACCCACGCTCTCACTATTTTGTGAGTAACCTAAGCCATGATCTCACCATTTTGTGAGAAAGATAATCCATGCTCTCACCATTTTTTGATCAACTTAAGAAAATCTCTTGCTATTTTGATATATTGGACCATTTATTATCTCATCATTCTTGATTGAGTTGAGATACTCCAAAAATTCCAAAAAAATTGAAAATCATTTATAAAAAAACAAAAACATTGACCACTTCTTTGCCTTAAGGATTATGGAAACCCTCACTTAGTGACAAAGAAATCACTTGTCACTTAGTTTCCCCATTCTTTTTGGCCTTTTCTCCCATGCACTTGCCATTTTTCAAGACCATTCCTATTCTTCTATCACATCCATCATGTTTTTTTTTCATTAGTTAGCATTTTCCCCCCATTTCCCAGGAGAACTACATTCGACCTAAAGTTTTTGTTAGATATTATGTCCATGGAAATATTTAAGCAATTTCCACTTGCCTAGCATATATGGAGACAAGTTGACCACCCCCTTCCTTTTATTCTATTCCCCCCATCTTGTTTATTTGTTTGTTAAGTTCTCACCTATTATTTAGGAACAATGTTCATCACATTGTTTGTACTAATAGTAGGACTAACTATTATTTGTTTCCTTATTTTTTAATTTCTTTAGTTAGTTTGTTTGTTATTTGTGTGCTTATTTCTTTACTTTTAGCATGATTTCCTTGATTCAATCTATGTGCATTCATTAGGTGATTCCTAGAAAATTTACACTTTAATCCATCCATATTCATATGTCTACATTATTATCATGGTTTTTATCATTGGTGTATTATTTTCTATTGAGTATTGTATCTTGTGAGTCAATCCTTATGCATATTTTAGCCCAGTCCTCATGGTGTTCTATCATAAGGCCTATTGTCATGTGCTATAGCAAAATTCATCTTCCAAACATCTACTTAGTAATGGTAAAATAGACATCTCCTTAGCATTAACATCAATCACATCTTGATCCAATCCCAATCATATCCCAAATAGAGTAATTAAATAATGAATGAATTTTAACCTTTATTAATTCAAATGAGCATCTTTGTACTATCAAGTTATCGCAATTCATCTTTATCCTCTATATCATGTTACCCACATCATATTTGACATCATCATCCAATCAATCATGTTTTCCATAATTGGGGTCCAATTATAACAACTGCTTATGGGAAAATCATTGTACACCATCCCACCTAAATTTCTCAATGATTATAACTAACTTTTGGCAAATCATTGTGTTGTCACCAAATTTAATTTCTTTTGCACAAACAGGAGCATTATTTTATCTTGTTTGTTTATCTTAACTAGGGAAACTCCATATTCTCAATGATTATAACCAACTTTGGTAAAATAATTGTGTTTTCATACCATGTTACCACTATCAGGGTATAATGCCTATAACCACCTTTAGGCAAACCCTTGTACACTATTCCATTTGTATTCTTAATGATTTTGATTGATTTTTGAAAATCATTTTGATCTCACCCCATCATCTTCATATGTCTGGTCCCCTTTTCTTGCTTCTTTCTTTTCAAGGGACCATTTACCAACCTCCTTATACCAACCTTTCTCTTAAGGGGGCATCATATAATTCATCTATTATCATTGAAGTTGTAGGCATGTAGGACCTTTTCATTCTTTGAGAATACATTACTATGCCTATATCTTGAAATGCCTTCCCAAATAAGGGCAAACTATAGACACCTAAAAGTGGCTACCAATGACCTCCAATCAAGATTCAGACCAATTTCTATCAAATATCACAATTTTCCCTAAAAATACTAAAATGCATTAAATTATTTGATTTTTTCACATATAAGTGCCAATTTTGGCCAATATATCCCTAAATAGGGTAATATATATGTTATTTGGTGTTGGCAACATCCTAAATGGGATAATGGATCTAATGCATCTAACATCACCTTCTAATTCCAATCCAGTCAAATTTTGAACCAATAATATAACATTTTGACCAATTTGATTAATTTGAGCATCAATTTTTAAGATTTGTACCAAAATTTACTAATCATGTTTAAAGCTAATTAACTCGAATCATGAGCCTAATTAAGAATTCTATGGAACTTGTTGAATATTTATTTTTGGAAATTGATTATGAGTTTTTGCATCATCAAGTGACATCATTTTTTGGAAAGGCATCCATAGGCCATAAATGTATTAAATATATGATTAATCCCTCCCATGCATCTTTAATTCCTCTCTATCCAAAATATTTATGAGGACATTTATTGATTTTATCCTCTGAAATTGAATAGATTCTTAGCCACATATCTTTATCTTGAGATGGATGGTTTAGGTTCATTCTGATCAATTGTAAAAATATATTTATAGATGGCCTCACATTCATAATTTTAATCTCTCTTAATCCAAAGTTACCATGCCTAAATAGATTCAATCCATATCTTTATTTAGTGTGCTTATGCCCAAATATTGAGCTAGGCCATTCCAAACCAAGCCAAAGCCAAAATCCTAGCATGAACATGATACCAAGAGGAGGTTGAGAATATCCAAGGCTCCATTAACAAAGAAATTTGAATTACAAGCTGAGTAATCCACTTCAAAAAATCATCTTGAAGACACAAGGAAGGTAAAAGGTTCATATTTTATATTTTAGTTGTGTTTTATCATGGCTTTGTTATTATACTCCTCCCTTTGATCTAAACTTAAGGTGTTAGCTATTATTGGGTTTTTGGATTTGGTTTTATTACACTAACATGATATTAATCTCCACTTATTGCAATCCTATGTTCACAGTTCCATCCAATGCCTTTGTAGTGCATTGAGATTAGGTTAATTGAATAGATGTTACAAACTTAAGTGGTCTATCTTTAAAAAAAAGTAACAAGTAAGCAAGAAGTTTCACCACCTTAGGAAAGCATGTATAATAACTATAAATTATAAATCATGTGTGGTATATGTCAAATTGTAATCCTTTATTTTTCAAGAATCATATGCTATCACTCTTCCCTCCTACATGAGTATAGTTCCCAACCCTACTTTTGATACATTAGTGTAAACAAGTTTTTCTCCTATAAGATTAAGTATAACTAAATTAGGATCATTGGTGAGTTGTTACTTGAATAATTGGAAGGCTTCCTCACACTTAGATTTGAAAAAAAATTATTTCCCTTCCTATTAAGTTAATTTATTAGATTTCCAATGCAATAAAATTTATCCATAAAGCGCTTATAGTATCCATCCAAACCTATGAATTTGTGAACCTCCACAAAGTTTGTGGGAACCAACCATTCCATAATAGAAAAAAAATTGGAGTTATCTACTAAAATTCATTCCCTTAAGATGATGTTCCTAAGTTATTACACCTTAGACTATGCAAAATCACACTTCTCCAAGTTACCAAACAATTGGTTTTATATCAAAACCTGTAAGACTTGCCTCAAGTGGTCCTCATGTTCTATCTCATTTCATGAATAGATCAAGATACAATGAAGAAATATTAACAAAAAATGGTCTAAGTGAGTTCAAAACACTCCATTCATAAGAATCATAAACATTTTTTTGGTAGTGGTGAACCCATAAGGTATAAATATAAATTCATAATGCCCATACCACATTCAAAACATAATACTATGAATATCATTATGTGTAATACACAATTGATGGTATCTATATTTTAATTATATCTTGGATAACACCTTAGATCTCAATAAATGTTGAAAAAAATCATATATTCTAGGTAAGGTTTAATGATTCTTAATTTTTACCTTGTTCAATTGGTGGTAGTCCATGCACAATCAAAGGTATCCATCCTTCATGAAGATAATTTGTGCTCCCCATAGGGACACACTGGGATGAATTAAACATTTCTATAAAATTTTCTCAAGATACATATTGATTTCACATAATTTAGGTGTGGTCATCTAATATGGTGATTTTGATATAGGATAAACCCATGGTACTAAGATAATCTAAAAATAAATCTCTCTCAAAGGGGGCATACCTAAAAATCCATCTAGAAATACATCAGAAAAGTCCCAAATAATTGGATGGTAATATAGAGAAGATTTATTTGAATCATCTAACCTATCACTCACCAAGATAGAAAACAAGGGATAACCCTTTTTTATTCTTTTATTTATCTACATCATTTAAACCATGTGAAGGTAAATGGATCTCTTGATGTTAGATATCACCATAGGAGTCCCAAGGTCATCTACACATTCAATAACCTTGTCATGGAAATATAACTTGGATTTATTATACATAAGCCTATCCATTCCTAAGAAAACCCCATAGGTGTAAGGGTATAATTCAAAAATACACCATGGTGTAAAAGACAACAAGTTCTAAAATGCAACTACTCACTAATGAGCTAATATACATCTTGGCTTTTGTGGCCAACTCTACTGCCCAAATTTATAACTACCTAACAACCATCATTCCATAATAAAAGGATAAATATAGGATTTTAAGGCTCCTAAATATAATAAGATTATTTTAAAAAATCCATTTATTATACATATGGTCTCAATGATTATTTCTTGGTGCTTGGATTGGTGGTGATCCACCATTGCATAAATTTTGTCTCCACAACCCCTGTCACCCACTATCTACTCTGACATTGGTGTCTTCTACCTATTGGAAGTTGATTATACAAGAGTATAATCATGTGCATACTGATCATGGGATATGTATGTAAAATACACACCTCTATATTGGTCTCACCCTTAGGGAGATCTAATTGACATCTGATCGACTAATTTTATCAATCCTAATGGTCTTATCTATAGTATATATTGAGTCTATATAAACCTAGTCTATTGATGATCCTAAGGTCTAGCATCACTTTACCTCTAATGATATCTCTCAAACTAGTCTCTATTCTGGTCAGGAGTAGAATAATTACCCTCTTACTATAACTAAGGGGTTCTTAAGTTGAATTCAATTTCTATCCAACCTCCTCATTGTAACCTACACACCTTTCAACCTTGATTCACATTGAGATTTCATCTTTCCTAAAAATTTATCTTGAGTATTATAAGTCTTTCCTCAAGACTATATATCCAAACATGAATTTTTTACTACTATTACAAAGGTTAAGGGAGCTAAAATGTACACTAAACCAACTGGCTCCAAAATTAGGGCTTTAATAAACATGTTAACTTAGATCATTTCATTCATATAACCTTTCACAAACCTAATCAAATATATAAAATGGTACTCATATTATGCCAATGTGCCATTCCCCTATTAAAAGTCATAAAACTCATCTACATTCTTCTAAATATATTGAGGGGATAAGTCATGGGATCTAAAACACTCTTCAAATAATTCCCAAGTGAGGGAAGCTAGTGTAAAGTGGATATTCTAGTCCTTTCCTTCTCACCACATCTTAGTTCCATCTCTAAGGAGGTGGGTTCCCAACAGTCCTTCCTAATGGTGTCATAGTCATATAATGTGATGCATATATGCATATTATCTAACCAAGCCTTTGATATAAATTCCACCTAAGTACCATAAAAATTAGGATTATTTAGTCTAATGAAGTACTTAACTAAGTCTCTAAGATTAGGACTAGGAGGACAATCTAAGTCTCATCTCTCTCATTGTTCACCTTAGTGGTGTAACTCACCCTAGTCACCCTATAAATAGTGATGAGAAGGACTTCAATACCTCTCTCTCTCAATTGATGTGTTCCCCTTTTGAATTTCATGGAGAGTGCTTATCAGCCACTTATTTTTTTAGTGATAGTATTTCCTATAAGACATCATGCATTTACTATATGGACAAAATGAGTTGGGGTCCTATATCATCCAACCTAAATAATTAGGAAGCTCATTCTCACCAATATCATCATTATTCTGATGTGTTGGACAATTTCTCCTCATTATGCACATCAATATGATAGACATCATATTTCATGCAAAAATTAGAAAGCCATAAGGCAAATCTAATTACCTAGAGTTTTTAGTGTTATATCTTAGGATCTGATATCAATAATACTCTAATAATAAATTTTTTGTGTACAAAGGCTCAAGAGTTAACATTATTTCCCTTTGGTTAATCTAACAACTCAGATATTCCAAAGATGGTCTAAAACAAATAAAACTCACATGTCATGGATTTGATAAAACCAATAAAAATCCTCCCAATTGTATTTATATCTCTCTTAATATGGGATCAAAAATAATACACACCAAGCTAATGGTTTTATATATTCCACTATCTTATAATCTTCTCTTATTCATCCTTGAAATTATTGTGTGAGAGTTATCGCCTCTTCCAATAACCAATGCATTAATTTTAATTATGATAGTAAGTGTTAAAATTATTAAGCACATCCTTAAGATCTCAAAATACCTAATTTTAAAATGCAGTATATCATCCCCACCATTTCCCACATAAATAGTCCTCATCTTCCCAAGTTCACCAATATTCATCCCAATCTGTAATTCATTCTTTCTTATTCTGATAATGATGAACCCAACAACTTAAAAAATATTTATAATACCACCAAATTACCCCCATATATAGTGGAATGTATTACTTCATCTCTTCTACCATAATGTAGGATAATTCCCTTGATCAATGATGATACTAGCAACCCACTCTTGTGCAATGCCCATGAATACTCGTATACAAAATATGACTTTGTGTAAAATGATTTTTGGGTGGACAGACTATTTTAGGATATTTTATCATTATCCCCTCAAAATTTTAGTAATATTGGTGTATCTACCAAAGACACTCCAAATGAGAATTTTTAACAAATCACACATGCATGTAACATACATCCATCATATGATGGTGATTACATAGTTTTTTAATCCTAATCATAAAATTTGGATGTAATTCCTTATTAGAAACTAGTTTATAAAATACATGAATTTAATTCATACATTCATTTAGTTGATATCTCTTATCATTCTAATGATGATGAGATTGATCTAAAACTCAAGTTTGTGTTCCTCCTATAAACCCATAATCATAAAACACTCCGTATGTTGTCTATCAATTTTTTTATTATGTCAGTAATCATGATAGTATTGTCTAACCCAATATAATTTAGAATTTTGTAACATTGCTAGTTAGATCAACCGGCTTGACATAGTTTAACCTATTTCCCAATTTCATAATTATACCAACAAGCCTAATATAGTTTAATATTCAATTCATAACTACACCATTCAATCACTATAGATTGCCAATATAGTTCCATTAACATCCCAAATTTCTTCTAGCTATATTTCCCAACCTCATATAGTCAAAGTAAATATATCTTAACTAACTATATCGATCATGTTGATATATTTTAACCTTGATCTATTATACTAGATTGTATTGGTTTATTTGATAATATACATTAAAAAAACCACTTATCCCTAAGAACCCAAGATTACATTAAATTTTAAATCCACTCATAATTTGATAATAA
Organism: Torreya grandis; assembly: GCA_037957365.1. Lineage (NCBI taxonomy): Eukaryota > Viridiplantae > Streptophyta > Pinopsida > Cupressales > Taxaceae > Torreya > Torreya grandis. The sequence continues at coordinate 1,913,777 of JARHVA010003403.1, read as the reverse complement.
AGGTAATAATATTATCAATATTTAGGTAGACATTGAATATTGTGGCTCATTATCTACACTTCCTAGTGATTAATCCATTTTAGAATTACTTAATGATAAATAACCTCACATTCCCAACAAACATCATAATCTTGGAAAATTTTATAAAACATCTCATGGATTTATTAATTTTATCATTAGTTTGAATGCTAAGATTTACCCTATTTATTATTTTCCTTCTTATCTATACCACTTTCAAGATGGAAATATAATCCTTATTGAAGAAAATTAAGCAGTTAACTTTGGTGATGTTACAAATATAAAATATATTCTTATCTCTAAAGATTTTTTTACTAAAAAAAAAGGATAATTTAAACCTATTTATAGATAAACACCATGAATTCTTTACTTGGTCATGTGAATATATGCCCAACATAGACCCTAACATAATTATCCATAACATACTAACATGTCTAAATGTGAAATCCATGTGGTAAAAGTAAAGAAAGTTACCTTTTAAGGTTTATAGCTTTTCTTAACCCTAAAAATATATATTATAGAATCTAGGGTTAAAGGCATATATAATCCTATAGTACAAGGATGATAAACTATCTCTATAGTAGGCCAATTAAATTCTAAAATCATATATAACATATGTTGAACTTATTAAAATGAGATAGGATAAAAATAGAAAGTAAAAATAAGATAGATATGGAAATGACAAATAAAAAATATACTTAGTTGTTTATGATGCTAACATAGTTTTGGATCTAGAATAGGAAAGAAGTAGGATAGAAGGGGATTCTGAAATAAATGCCAAATTCTAGATTTAAGTCCCTCTGGAGCTGTAAACACTAGCATCATCTTGGGATAGTTGTGTTGATTATATTATTTGACCTAGCTTGTAACTTGGAAAATATAGCTCTTAGAATAATCTTTAAATACTTAATACCTATAAATTTTTTATCCCTATGACTAGCATTGACATATGAGAAAATTTGGAAGCTTTTCTCAATTGAATTATTGATTGAATATCTTTGATAAGTATCCTGGTGATTAGGTAAGAAGTTTCTAGGTGAGGAATTAATAAGGTTTGATATTGTATATATATAAATACATTTGGATAAATAACTTGCATTAAAACACTTAGAATGACCATTATGATACATTTAATTTGTAAATTAGATGACTTTAGGTCACTAGACACCTATATGGGGGTAGGTTTCTAACAATGATGTAGGGCTCTAGGACTGATGCATGTGTCATGATAGTTATAAAATAGGTATAGGCTCAAAAATTGTAAGGACATAATATAAGCATATTTCAAGCATCCTAGGAAAGATATAAGGTCTGGGTCATCAACATAAGACTATCTAGACCAATAGATAGGCTAAGGGGCACAATATAGAGCATATGTGAGACTTCTAAAAGTGGGAAAGGTCAATAACTAATAATAACAACCAAGGTTTGAGTTTCCCAAGTGTATAATACTTAGGTGTTATATAATCCATAAATATCATTTAAAACCTTATGTCACAAATACTTAATCAAGACCATATACGCTAAGTTCATTATAGTTGTATATTACTTGGAATGGGTCTCAAACATAGTATCCATTTTCAATAAACTCACTATGGTCATTAGTATTTGTATCAAATTTCATAACCTCAATGTAACATGTCCTAAGTAAAAATTTACTTTACCTTAAATTGATGTAATTATTGATTTTAAAACCAAATATGAGGTGATTTGCCTCATGGATATTTTTTAGGGTATAATCAAATTCACATTTCCCCTGATGATCAACATAAAATTACCTTACTACTGAGTGGGAAACCTATTTCTATGTTAATATGCCTTTTTGACTTTAAAATGTTGGAAAACGTATGAAAGTTTAATGGCCCAAATAATCCATGATCTCATCCACATTATAGTAAAAAAATAATTAGATGGATTTATTTCCAAATTTAAGAATTTTTAAAACCATATTCATGACCTAGATATCATATTTGATCACCTTATTAAATACAAGGTTAGTTTAATCCTCATAATTGCATTTTTAGTGTTACTTCTAGAAAAATTTTAGCATTCCTAGTCTCTTTTTGAATAATTTATTTGGATCCCTCCAAGATCAATTTGATTCTTAACATGTTTATACCTTGATACATTTTTAACATCTACACTTACCTTTGTAAACTTGGAGTGATCCACAAATTATTTCTTGAGTTATCTTACCATACATACTCAATAAAATCCCCACTCAAGACATGAGTTGCAGTTGAATGGACTGATGTGTGTCAACATAACTTTGATAATATGCATAAATATTTAATTCATCTTCCTAATTTACAATCACCTTATATTGATTACCCTCTCATCTTTTATACACATATACCACCATATCTATTGGGGTAATACTTTCATAATAAGATGTGTCTAAAAAATAATATGTCATTTACTACATTAGTCTTTATTTGTTAGGTTATTAGACTTATTATATGAAGTTAGAGTTATATTATCATGTAATCTACTTTTCCATCAAAAAAATTTGACACTACATTATTTATAATACCACCTATGTCATAGTCTATTTTGATCCCCTCTTCCATTTCTTCTCTAAGGATTTAATGTTTAGAGACATAATTGACAAGTGGTTAAAGATATTAATATAATTTGACCTTAGGATCATCACTAAAAACTTAAAGTCTAGGTGATTACTAATCAAGTTGTTTTGTCATGCTTATCATCTTAGTGACATCTTTAGGATACTCTTCTAGATGAATATTTCCTCTTAAATGAATGTATTGATCAAGTTTTTTCACTTAAAAACTATTTCCAGAATTTCATGACTAATATTGAGGCTAAAGCCATAAAATAAATATAAATGTTAGTATCTAATTTTAAAGAATCTACAAAATCTACCTTAGAATAGCTACTTTAAATTATCATCAATCTATATGAGGATACATGGACACTCTACTTTGATAGAACCAAGTGACTTCAAGGAGATAAGAAAGGATGTGTCTTCTCTGACCTTTACATCAAAATCATTCCTCATTTTTCAATTGAAATTTAAATTTACTAACATGGATAAATATGAATCTTTCATCCTTTGGATTCAATTAACCATAGATCAATATATGCCCTACTTATATGCCTTATGTGATTCACAGCTTATATGTCACCAAATTATAAGTGTTTATCAACAAAAAAGTGAAAACATTTTTGTATATCATTATCTCACTTATATTATTTATAAATATCTCATATATTTCACCATTGAATTAATTAAATGAGAGAAAAACTATATAGCTGACTATCTTGCTTTCTCAGCCTCTCTCTTTCATCCTCATCAGACATTACGTGACTTAAATTTCCTCATTCACATGAGAAAATATCCATATACATTAAGTCCCAAGTATGTTTTTATTATTTTCCATATTGAATATGTCATAACTAGACAAATCCCATTCTATAAAGATATTATCCAATTCATTAAGCATCATACCTATCCTCCTAAGGTTGAATCCCATAAAAGACTAAACTCCAAAAGTAATCATGTAATTTTTTCCTCAAACATAACAAACTTCATTATCATAATTATAAATCTATCCTAATCCACTATGTCATTAAATAATATTTCCATTTTCTTATTAAGTAATCACATGGGTAAATATGTGGTGGTCATTGCAACGGACATGTTACCACCTGTAAATGCCTACATATGGGATAATACTAGCCTACTCCTAAAAAATATACAAACACATTCCAAAATAATTTTAATACTTAAAAAATTCATGATGATCTTATTCTATCTCCTTGGGCCAATATTCCTACCCTTTAAACTTCATGTCCATTCTCTATGTGGGTATTAGATCTCATTGTAAAATTACCTCAATTGCAAGATGGATACATATTCATTATTACCACCACTGATTACTTTACCAAGTGGATATATTATATTCTATTTATTAAATTTATAGTATAATTATCTACAAATACATCCTCAATCAAATCATATGTCATTTTGGAATTCCTCACAACATCATATCTAATAATGATGGGAATTTTAAAAATAAAATCATAAATCAACTCTATGCAAAATTTAAAAATATACACAAATTTTACAAATCCTATCACTCTCAGTGCACTGAATAAGTATAATCCACTAAAAATACCCTCAATAAGGATTCTCATTCATACTAGCATCTCTATATTTATCCCACACTTTGGGCTTATGATATTAGTATTTATATTACCATTGGGGTAACTCCATTCTCTTTAGTTTATGACTCTAAAACCCTATTACCAATATAATTAGAGTTACCCTATTTTCACATATATCTTCATGGAATCATTATAAATGAATATACTTTTAAAGTGTGACTTCACACCTTATACCTAACTTATGAAATATATATGAGTGCCTTACAATGCAGTCGTTAATATAAAAATTGCATTACTAAATTACATAACAAGAAAGTCAAAGTTCATAATCTTATTATCACAGCCAATTATTGAAACTTTACACCCAAGACAAAGAGGTAAATTTTGTTTGGGTCCTTACCTAGTTAAATACATGCTTGGACTTATAACTTATAGACTAAAAATAAATTAATGACATATATTCAAATAGTCGACTAATGCTTAGTCCTTGAAGAATTATTATTCTTAACTCGTGTTCTTCCCAATTTCATTTTATTTATGTTTTCCATTTCTTGTGCATATTACTTATATGTTTATAGTTAATTTATATATTTTGTTGAGCTAACATGTATTTCAATTTCTAATTTGAATTTATTATATTATAACATATAGCTACATACATATGGGTTTTATTTGACATTATCCCTAGAACCTTTACTTGGTCCTTAGGACTTTTTCTCTTGAGGAATACAACTAGTCCTTATTCAGAAATGCCTATCATTTTATATAGTAATTTATATTTTTCATTCAACGATTATTTCCTTTATGATTATTTGGAATATTTTATTTCCCTATAAACCCTTTGGGTCTTTTGATATTGCTCATATGATTCATAACTTCATTCACATTATGCCTCTTAGATTTTCAATTTATGAGTTAGATGGTAATACCTACGGAATCAACCAACCCCTCATCCAAAATTCCCATCATTTTTCTACATAAATTTATTTTTCTCCTAACATTATATAGGTGTCTTAGAAATATAAAAGATAATGGTTGAGAGTATTGTTTTTCTCAATTATAGTCATTATTATTCTCTTATGGTAAAATTATTAGAGTATGTCTCCATGTCCTTATCCACATGTTACCATATCTCATGATGGATATTCATACCTACCTATCATTATACCATCTTTATTTACACTTTTTTTCAATTGTGACAACCTATTCATTCTATGATAATTTACATGATCTCCCTACTATCAATTTCCTTTTTGAGGTCACCAAGGTTAGTTTCAAGATTGCCTTTATTTCTAAGGTACATGGCTAGAGACTTTAGGCACCATGGTAGTAAGGTTCTCTCCTTTATAAGATAAGTGTAAGAAATATTTTGATAGTTGTGATCAAGGAATTTAACAAAGAGAGGAGGTTAAATCAAGTGTTACTCCATAAAACCATGAAATCAACATACTAACATACTAAAATCTCTAAGCCTAGATCTTAGGGGGAGATTAATGAGCAAACAAAAATTGAAAACCCAACTAAAATGCAAAGAACAATAATATTTACCTTCCTTGAGAGCTCCAAATAATTTACTCATTGGCTTGCTCGATTTATGCATAAGAAGTCTTCATTAATGACATATGACTAACATCATCTCCTCTATGCACCATTGTTGAATTCTTGGCTTGATTGATGGCTTGGATCAATTTCAACATTATAACATTAGGCTTTTAGCTTCATGAATCTATTCCTGTATTATAACTCTACTTTGATTGATCTCTTAAAATGAAGAGCTCTAGGATTGATATTATAGGCTTTCAAATCCCTTGGAATGTGTTAAATATGACCATAGTTGAGTTTATTAACTTTTGTTAAGTTTGGAATATTCTTTTATATATTTTCCAAAAGGGACATCTCAAAACCATGGTTGAGTTTACTAATTTTGGTTGAGTTTGGCATATTCCTAGAATATTATTTTAGATATTTCCAAAAATGACAACTCATAAAATTAAAATCCTATTAATTTCCTTTTTAGTAATTAATTTAATTGATTTATTATCTCATGGATGAACTTAATTAGGATTTGAAATTGATTTAACTTATTAATTGATTTTGATTAGGGTGTGTAGGTTAATTAATTCTTTTTAAGCATTTGGTCATTTGTTTAATTTTGATTAATTCAATGTGTGTATTTTCCTTAATTGATTTATTAAGCCAAATTGATTTAATGCAAGGATATGAATCCAAATTTGAGATTAATATAAATTCATGCGTTAGGTATTCAATGATTGGCAAAAATTGGTTTAAAGTTAGATATGAAGCCATTGGTGGCCAAATTTAGGTGTCTATAGTTTACCCTTATTTGGGAATATGTTGAAAGCTATAAGCATAGTATCATATTTTCAAATAATAAAATAGTTATTTATACTTATGATTGCAATGGTAATGATTGAACTATAGCTTTCCCCTTGAAGGAGTGGTTGGCAAGTTGGTCGATAAATGATCCCTCAAAAGAAAGAAATAAAATGAGGGGACCAAATAAATGAAGATGATGGGGTGACAAGACAATGATTTAACCAAATTTGGGTAAAATTAATGAGAAATTCAAGTGGAATGGTGTATAATGGTTTATCCAAAGGTGGTTATAAGCATTGTACCTTGATTATGTCAATGTGGTATGATAAGACAATGATTTGCCCTAGCAGGTGATATAATCATTGAGAAGATGGAGCTGCCCCAATTAGGATAGACAAATAAGAAAGGAAAATTGGTGATAACATAATGATTTTCCCTAACAAGTGATATAATCATTGAGAATGCATGTGAGATGGTGTATAGTGCTGATGTCGTATACCCTGATTATGAAAACATGATTGATGGTTGATGATTGATAAGTTGATACAAATGATAAAGATGAATTAGGACAACCTACTAGTAGGGAGATGTTCATATGAACTAAAAAAGGTTTAAATTCTTTCATTACTTAATTATTCTATTTGGGATATGATTGGGTATTGGATTATAATTATTGTTGATATTGATTTCAAGGAGATGGTAATGTTGCATTGTTATTGTAGACCTCTCAAATAATATTTTTGTTGTAGAATTTGATGGTAAGCATCATTGTAGAACACCATGGGGGCTTGGCCAAAATATTCATAAGCATTGACTCCCAATATCTAATACTCAATGGAAAATAATTGTACTGATGATAAAAACCATGATGCCAATGTATATGTTTGAATATGGATATATTTAAGAATAATGTGCAAAGAATCACTTAATGAACACACATAGACTGAATCATAGTCATAGTGCTAAAAGAAAACAAATATGCACACAAATAAATAAATAAACAAAATAGACAAACAAAGAAACAAATAAGACAAACAAAGAAACAAATAAGATTAAAAAAAGAAACAAACAAGTGTTAATCCTTATGTTAGTATAAAAAACATAAAAAAACATTGCCCCTAGAAACTAGGTGATAACTAAACAAACAAACAAGATGGGGGAATAAAAGAAAAGGAAGGAGGCAGTTGAGTTATCTCCATATGCACTAGGTAAGTGGACGCTACCTACATAGTTCCATGGATATGATAATCTAACAAAACTTCAAGCCAAATGTATCTCTCCTAGGAAATGGGAAGAAAATGATGATTGATAGAAGACATGATGGATGTGATAGAAGAAAAGAGAGGAACTCACAAAATGGTGATAATGTAGGATAAAAGGCCAAAAAGGATGGGGAAACTAAGGAATAAGTGGTTTGTTTGTGACTTAGTGAGGGTTCCCAGAATCCTTAAGACAAAGATGTGGTCAATGTTTTTAGATTTTCTAAATGATTTTCAAATGTTTTTTGGTATTTTTGAATCATATAAATTCAATAGATAATGATAAGACACTAAAATGGTCCAAGCTCATAAAATAGTGAGAGCATTATAACCTAAAATGATGCTCACAAAATAGTGAGAACTTGAAATGATGCTCACAAAATGGTGAGAGCATGGCCGAAGGGGGGCTAAACTAACCTCAACATGAATTAAACATGAATGTAGAAATGTGCAACATGCAGAATGCATGGGTGACTTATAATTAATGGGTAGTAAAATAAGCACAAACAAATGGGGGAAGAGCAAGTCTTAACTTATGTCATCTAAATATTTTGAAAGCTTTCATTTTATGGTTTGGTTGAGGTATTTTTTTTATAATCATTTATGTGGACAATGAATTAAATATTTATTTTCCACTAAAGATACTCAACCATTATATGTTTTTAGGAGCTTCTTTTTGATTAATTTGAGATCATGGCATGTTTTTTTCTAAAATTAACTATTTGATTGTAGAGACATCTTTTGCTAATGTAGTGTGGCCTTGTAACATTTGTTCCACCACATAGTCCCAAAATGTCTTTAGCTCATAGTAGTTCACCTCACATCAGAGGAATATGACTAGTGTAGCAGCCAATTCAAACAAAATAGGCATAGTTAGTATGTTGACATAGTACAACATGGGAGTGGATAGGTGATATGTTAAGGCATAATAAATAAATGTTTCCCCTAGTTTACCTATAGGTGGTTATAACTAGGATACAACTCATATATCAATGATACTATTGCCCCAAAAGGTGATATAATTAGTATCAAGACTAATGAACATTGATTTATCCTAACAAATGATATAATCAAGCTCACATAAATAAACTTGATAAGAAGGGAATAATAAACAAAGGATACAACTACCAAAACTTCTATCATACTGCTCCAAAATACTACCTCTATCTGAAATGCTTGAAATAATTGCTAATACTAGTTTGATTCTATATGTTCAAAACATGAAACCAATAGATGAACCAAGGTCAAACGTGCTAGGTTGATAGGATTCAAAACATATTTGTTCAGGTATGAATGGAATGGTTGGATGATTTGGTATTGATTTAAGGATAATGATTGGTTATGATAATGATTAGTTTGATAGATTGGATAAAATGATAGGAGGGTTACCCCCAAGTGATAAGACTAATGGTTAGGATATGAAACAATGGCAAAAGGATTGGAAATTTGAAATGGTATGGTACATGTTTGGTTTTGGCCTGAGTATGATAAATGATTCTATTGTTATTTCTAAAGTGGATATGCACATCTTGATCAACAAATGATATAATCAAAATAGTCAATCATGTAAATTACTATCCCACATCTCATCTAAATAGTTACTCTATCAAGAACTTGCTATATATTTGGATGCAAATGATGTTGTTGTGATCTTTTTTGGTCATTGATTCTAATTTCTTCAAGTGCTGAGACAAGATATCCTTATAGCCTCTACAAAGGAAAGTGTGACAATGGATGGTAAATATGGATAAATATTGGTTGATAGGTTTGTTTATGAAATGGAATGGTGGAGGATAATGGAATGTATAATGGATGGGAAAAAAATTAATATTAGGATTTTTAGGCACATATAATGTTGTTGATTCTGGATTTTACATAACTTTAGATGTAGTAGGGTTGAAGACTTTTTCTCTTGATAAGACCACTATATTTTTTTGTTTTTTAGAACTAAGAGTAGCTATCATCTAATTAAGCTATAGATAGGAAGATATTTTGATGTTATATTTGATATTGTCTTCATTAAGCTTTGAAGAAATTTTGTCCTCAGCTATTAGTACCTCGATGAGGTTTTCACCAATGAAGTTATCTTGATTGTCCCATAGTGCCTCCAAGAAGGTTTCACTAAGTAACATGGATTTTTAACTTTGATTGTCACTTAGTGCATCTGAAAAGTTTTCACTATAAGATGTTGAGTTTTGATTTTGATTACCCCCTAGTGCCTTTGAAAAGGTTTTACTAAGAGAGTGTTCCTATATTGTATGATTATGGTCTTGGCCTCCTTTATTTTCTTCATCTAATATTTTGTCATGGATGTAGTTCAATAAGGTATTATTATATTTCTCCCAATTGACACTTATGGGAGATGGAATGTCAATGATATGGCTATGATGGTTGGTGGTAATGGTAGGTAGAATGGTAATGGAATGGGAAGAGGCTGCACAATCTTCATAGAAGATACTAGGAGAACTTATGTCAATGTTGAAGTAATCATCCTCAAAAACCATGGAAGGATCACAAATGTATTTGTACTAATCTACAAGGCATACATATTCAATGTTGTAACAATCATAAACATATTTTATATCTGAATCTAATATATACTCAAGAGAGTCTAAATTTGAGGTTGATATTGATGTTGATTCTACTTCTGATGCTAAGTCTAATGTTAATTCAAGAGTAGAACTTGAATCTAATTCTAATTCTTCATATGATGGGTAATCTATTATAATTATGTCTTGTTGAATGTTTGGTATTAGACAAGTAATGACATGTGATGGCATAATAAGCTCCACTAATACTAGTTTGTCATAGTGAGACTCCTTTAAGATGGGAAAAAGGTCAAGAGACAACTCCTTAGAGACTAGTTTATCAAAGGGAATATTTTGAAAAATAGGGATATGGTTGAGGTAATGATTTTCCCAAAAGTATTTATATTCATTAAGAAGTGACTCAATAAAGACTAACTCATTAGAATGAGACTCCTTGACAACAAGTATAAGATTGACAGGTAATTCATCATATGTTGACTTGTCACAAATGGTTGGTTAAAAAAAACATCTTAGATCAGTTGGTTCTCTTGGCCTTTGTTTTCAATGAGTTATAAAATACCAATTTTGATCATAACTTGGCCCTCAATTGATTTACTCAGTTGGGTAGGTACTGATTGGACTAGTTGAGGTTTTGGTTGGATTGGTTGGGGTTTTGGTTGGATTGGCTGAGGTTTTCTAAAGTGGGGAATGATATTCACTAGACAAGAAATGGCCATTATCTAGATAATGGGTGGGCACTATGGAGCTTGATTACTCGCATAAGCCAAAGGATGAGGTCTTGGAATATAAATGGTAGGGCATCATGGAGCTTGACTACTCGCATAAGTCAAAGCATCCAAGTCCTCCTCATAAACCATATCATCCTAATCAGGGTCTTGAGTTGGATTATAAGCTGGTCCTTGAATTTGTTCCCTATATTGATTATTTTAAGGAGGGTATGGATCCATCTCCTAAATAGTATTGTAATTGTAGAGGTCTATACCCAATTCCTCCTCACCAACCATATCATTCCAATTGAGGTCTTGAATTTGGTCTCTGATTTGATTTTTGTAAGGTGGATAAAATTTTGTCTCATAGACCATGTTATCATCAAAGGGGTCTTGAATAAATCCATAAAAATCAAAGATATTTTATGTATCCATTCTATCATAATTTGGATTGTACGTGACTCCACCATAAGTATATCTAGACATATCCATATCAATGAAGAAAGCTCTAAAAACAAAAAGGTTTAGAGTTTTACAAACTCTAAAAAGCTATGTCAAAATTAAAAATTATTCAAACTTCATCTAAATTGGTCAAAAGGGTGGAGATGTATCTCCAATGTGATCTAGAAATAGAGTTGTATCTCCAAAATAGTTTTTACTAAAACTTAGCATAAAACAATTTAACACCAAATATCTAATGTCAAATGTCATACACACAAAAGATCAAGTAATGAATAAAAACTAATATGTCAAAGTCTAGGTCAAAGTGTTCCAAAAAAGGTCTAAACTAAGAAATGGAAAAGGTGATTTGATAGGTCTTATATCCAAACATGGAGTCAAAAGATAGGCTCAAACAAACATGATCTGCTAGAACTTTTGGCCAAATATGATATCAAAATATAGACTTGAAATAAAAGTTGATATGATTTGATTCAATATAAAAAGGTTAGAATAACTTTGACATAGACCCGACACATGAAATCAAACATAAACATGATCAGTTGGTATAAGCCATAAGGAAAAAGACATCTAGAGAAAAGACTGTGTTTTTCCAAATAAAAGCACAAACAATGATGAGGATAGGTTGAATGAATAAATAAGTAATAGTTTTCAAATTTGGGCAATTGATTAACCTAAGTTACACAACCCAAAATAGAAACATCTATATATTGACCCCTATAAAATTAGGCCTAAACAAAAATCAATCAATGTTTGAATTCAAACTTGGAAAGGTTAATTGAAAACTCAATGGTTGGAAACTATGATTTACTAAACAATCTAGACAAGATTAGACAACATGACGATGCATGAACAAGGTCTAAATGACATACGTGACATGGTTTGAAACAATAATTTTTGATACAAGGTAAAAATGTCTTGAAATAAATTGAGTATCATAATGTCATTAGCATGCTCTAATGATGTGATCAATTTTATTTTTCAAAGACTTAAAGGTTCACACTTGATAATGATGTGGACAACATAATGGTACCCATCTCAAAAAAGTAACATACACAAACATGTTTAGAAAAAATTACAAGGCACAAGTATGATGTAAAATGGCCAGCATAACACCTCTTCAATCAAGGAGTGACTTATAAATAAGTTGTATTTTGACATAGTTATAAACAAATAAACTTAATTTTTAGTCTCAAAACATACCAATCAAAAATGTCCAAAATAGACTAAGTATAATCGTCCAAATCTTAGCAAGGGTATGGCAATGTGAGGTTGACTAAATTAATTATTTTGTAAACATTCTAGATGGATCAATTACATAATGAATTTCACACAAAATGATGAAAAAAAATGCACTTTAATAGGGTTTCCATGACACTTGGCTTGTTGCAAAAAGGTCTTGTACTTTTTACAACCACTACATCTATCACTTGCTTAGTGTAGTGTGATGTCCAAAGTGTAGATACGTCTTGTGTGTAACCAACATTAGAAGGTGGTTTAATCACTCAAACCTCCAATCCTAGTAGGAGTGGATGAAGTTAGTGCTAGGAGATGAAACCTTGGGTCAAATATTCTCTAAATAACTCATGAGAGGTAATGAATTCCCCTTCACAAGCCAAGATGCATGAAATAAATGACACAATAGAAAGAATTTATGGTCACCTCAAGATCACCCAATACTATTGTGATTTTTTAGGGAGGGTTTTAAATAACATTCTTTCTATGCCTTGGACTAAGCTCAAAGTGTGATGAGATGGTGATTTTTATCCCAAAATTTCTCTAAATGGGACACATGGGAGAGCATACATACACATCTCTTTTCACAAAAATACACAATCAACAAGCAAATTTGTAAATAATTGAAGTGAAGTTAATTTAATTGCACTAAATTAAAAGTGTTTGATTAGATTCATTCTTAGTCCCTTGAATTTAATAAGTGAAAATGGAAATAATTGCAAACCACCAAAAAATAAATTGGTGCTTTTGATGCCAAAATTTCTCTAAAGGGGACGGATGGGATAGCATACATGCACAACTCTGTATTTACTCAAAAAAAATTAGACTAAATAAATAATAAAAACAAATTGCAAAAAAAATTCAAGTGTATTCAGTTTTATATCACTAAGTGAAATGTGTGGTGGTGTTCTTTTAGTCCCTTGGCTTTAAGTTGTGAACTTTGAAAGAAACCATAAAAACTTAACCAATAAAACATCTTAAAAAGTTTATTTAAACAAAAAAATGAAGGATTCCTAGTTTTTTTAAGACATATAAATGAAAATTTAAAAGACTAATTTAGATTAAAATGGTTTTCTCTAAATAGGTCCTACAAAAAAATGGTCAAAACTTCATTTAGCCTTGAAGCTTATTTATCAAATGAGACAAACAACTTTGAAGGGTCAAATCTGTCAACATGAAGGCAAAACCCCTAAAAATCAAACATATTAGGTGAGGCAAAGTTTATTAAAAATATAAATTAAAAAATTAAAAAAAATCTTAAAAAAAAATAAACGTATGAAACATGCAAACAAGTTAGAAGGTAAAAAATAAAAAAACCGAACACAAAAATCATAAAAACCTATAGTCAGTAATTTAGCCATAACTTTTAAAATATACATATATTTGTTAATTTTTTTAAAAAAATTATTTATAGGTATATGGTGCACCTCTCTAAAATAAAATTATGTCAAAAAAATGAATAAAAAAAATTTATTATCTTTGTACTAACCACTTTTACCAGAAAATTAAAAAATAGACAGTGATAGTCACTAAAAGAGCCATAGCTTCTAAAATATATATAATGTTTTTATGAAATTTTTAGATGATACCAATGACTTATTTATATATATTTATATAAAAATTTTAAGTAAATAAAAATTTATGAATTCTTAATTGGATATTTTTAATCTAAGTAAAAACAACAACAAAAAATTAAAACTATGAAATACAAAAAAGTTTGTGGGTTGCACTCTCATGAAGATGGTTCCACTGGGCATGCCATTTATGATCAATAAATTTAAAAAATAAAGGAGGTTAGATCAAATTTTATTTCATAAAACTATTAAATCAACACACTAACATACTAACATCTCTAAGCCTAGATTGTAGAGGGAGCTTAATGAACAAACAACAATTGAAAACCCAACTAAAATGCAAAGAACAATAATCTTTACCTTCCTTGATATTTACAAATTATTTCTTCATTAGCTTGATCGATTTATGCATAATATGTATTCATTAATGATATATGGCTAAAATCATCTCCTCTATGCACCATTATTGAATGCTTTGCTTGATTGATGGCTTGGCTCAATTTCAACATTATAACACTAGGCTCTTAGCTTCATGAATCTATTCTTGCATTATAAATCTACTTTGATTGAGATCTCAAAATGAAGAGCTCTAGGCTTGTTTTTATAGGTTTTTAAATCTCTTAGAATGGGTTAAATCTGACCATGGTTGAGTTTCTAAACTTTGGTTGAGTTTGGCATATTCTTAGGATATTCTTTTAGATATTTTCCAAAAAAGACAACTCACAACCATTATTGAGTTTACTAACGTTGGTTGAGTTTGACATATTTCTAGAATATTCTTTTAGATATTTCCAAAAATGTCAACTCATAAAGGTAATATGCTCTTGAATTTCCTTTTTAGTAATTGATTTGTTAGCTCATGGATGAACTTAATTAGGATTTGAAATTGATTTAATTTTCTAATTGATTTTAATTAGGGTGTGCAAGTTAATTAATTATTTTTAGGTGTTTTCTAATTTGTTTGATTTGATTAATTCAATGTGTGTATTTTCCTTATTTAATTGATTTATTATGCCAAATTAATTTAATTCAAGATTATGAATCCAAATTCAATATTAATATAAATTCATAGGATAGGTATTCAATGATTGGTAAGAATTGATCTAAAATCAGATATGAAGCCATTGGTGGCCAAATTTAGGTGTCTACAATAGTAATATTAATCACCCATGATTTTTTTCTCAAATTATTATGGATAATTAAAAAAATAAAATCTAAAAGAGTTAAAAACCAAATAATAAGAAAAGGTAATGTTAAAAACAAAATCAAATCTTAAAATTAAAATAACAACAAAAGATGTGATTTTTGGCACATCCCCTATTATATTCAAATATAAAACTTAAAATTTGGCCTCATGATAGATATTATATCTATTTGGGTGTAGTAGGTTATTATACCGGGGTAGGAGGTCTTATTACATCATGATCTATCTTCTTACATTTTGGTGCCACCTATTTTCTCACATAAATACCCAATATTCATAATAGACTAATGACTTGTCATGATTCATGAGGATAAAAGAATATGTTGTGAGAAGTTAGGATAATTTTATTTTTTTATAAATACTATCCTTCATGAGATGATAATTATGCTTCACTAATTATCTTAAGTTTATGTTTGTTATGTAGGGTTCTCTGGAGCCATTGATGTTAAAAACTTTTAGTCTTGCCAACTTGATTTGAGTGTCTTGTTTTTTAGTAAAGACATTATTTTCACCTTGGTGACACCCTATCCTCCATCCATTCTTACCACATTGATAGAAGGTTTAATTATAGATCTTTCCCATCTTCTTTACTTATAATTCTCAATATTGTTCAGAAATGGTCGTAATATGGCAATTTTAACTTTTCCATATTTAGAATAGAAGCTACATTTTTTAATTCTTGTGAGATTATTTGTTGGTCATTACCTTATATTTATAGGATTTATCTTATTAATTTTTTGGATATTTAATATTATATTCACATTTTTTTATTTTTCCCTTTCATATCCTTCATGTTTGAATTTTTTTCAGCCATGTAGTCCTATTTTCATTATTATTCACATCTTTATTTTAGTTTGGTTTGTTACTTTGATTGCATGGATGTTTTGATCATGCATAATTTATTTTTAACCTTTGTTTTATTTTGATTTTTATTTATATTAATTTTTATTAATTTATGTGTTCTTCAGTCATAAGCAGCCTTGGCATTTCGGCTTACTAATTTTCCTTTGTTTTTATCTGCTTCCTTAGATCTATTGGTTCTAAACTAGCTCTATCAATCTCGGCTTGAGATTTTTCGAAGTGTTTCAATAATTTATAATATTTTTAAATTTACATCCATTTATTTACTATACTACATATATTTTCAATACTTTTATCCATTTTTATCCTTGTATCCTTAGGGTTTCTCATATGCATTTATTATGCCCTCCGTGATCAACACTATGATACTTTCATGTAGTCATTTAGTAGAAAGTTAAGTTAATTTCTATAAAAGATACTTTACGTTTTTAATTTATAAAATTTATATTTAATTATGATATTTTGTGTTATGTTTATATCCATAATCACCATC
The DNA here is from genome assembly GCA_037957365.1 of Torreya grandis. Taxonomy (NCBI): domain Eukaryota; kingdom Viridiplantae; phylum Streptophyta; class Pinopsida; order Cupressales; family Taxaceae; genus Torreya; species Torreya grandis. The sequence continues at coordinate 1,896,952 of JARHVA010003403.1, read as the reverse complement.
CCATGCTACACTACTATGACATGTTATGAGCTTCGAGTGGGGTATATGTATACACCTAATATTTTTACGTTATCAATTTATTGATGTTTTCTCTTATAGGGTCTTGACACATAAATATCCATAAGTTAAATATTTAAAGGGTTACTATTAATTGGATATTATTATTTCACACTATCAATATTATCAATCTGACCTCTTTTGAGTCCTTATTTGTCTTTCCTCTCCATATACTTTTCATCTACATTTTCTAGATTATCTATATCATATGGTATCAAATTTACCAATGTAGTTTGTTTCATAATTAAACATTCTCTATATTATATAATATATCCCAATATAGTTATAAGTCTATCTTCTAAACTTTTTATTGTATTAGCCTCATTGATACTGCATTATGCTAATTGATATCTTACAACTTTATCATCTTGGATGATTCCATATACCTAGAGTTCATGGTTAGTTTTGGGTATTGGAGACATATATATTGGGGTAATGTTTCATTTATAATAATATATATCACATTCATACACACTTCTTGTGCTCATATTTTTTCCATAAGTAGTATTTTGGAGAGTTAGATGTTTAAAACCTTATCATATAGGTCTTGTTCAGTGGCTTTAGTTAATATCAATATGTGAGGTCATTAGAAGTTAGTAACTAAGTATATCTAGGTCTTCATCCAAACATTTAAGGTCTTCACAATACAACATCTCTTTTAAATATCCACTTGAACTAAAGGGGGATATTTAAGCATCAATGGGTCCACCCCAAGGTAAGTATTTATATCCCTACACTCTTTCATTTACTAAGTAGATTACAAGTTTATTTCTTTATGGATATACATGTATATCCTTGATTAGTATCTTTCTTATAAAAAGATAAGATTATATATATATATATATATATATATATATATATATATATATATATATATATATATATATATATATATATATATATATAAGGTTACTTAGAATTTCCATTTATCACCTTAGGTTGCATAAACCCCCATTTGATTGACCATTGCATCTTGCCTTAATTACAATCACTTTCCCATCATTTACTTGCATATTTACAGTCATAATTACAATCATTTACCTTAATTGAAGTCTATTGAGAGTTACATCCCTATGTCATAGGCTTAAAATTTGGATCACTTTCCTCTTTAAGTTTGATTTATAGGTTACCCTCTACTAGATATACGAATATCCTAGGTCCTTACTCTCTCATCTATGTATGCATTGGCTTTTTTTTTTGACCTTATTTAAGTCTTAGTCTATTAATAGAAAGAGAATAATTAAAATGCATCCTAGTTCATGAATACATGAATTAAAAACATATATGAATATAAGGGGTAAGTAAAATGTTACTAGTTTAGAGAGGATGGTTACAATGTTCAAGGGCAAATTTATGTCTAGATATTATTAGCTAGGTTTGTTGAAGTAGATCTAAAACCTAATATTAAGGAATATGAATGTGAAGGACTACACTAAGGATTTATACAATATTACAATATGATATAGAAATAATGAGATGAATCAAGAGAATGTGGCAAGGTAAATTAATGGGATAAGGTTAAATTTTAATATGAACTCAATTTGTTGAGGATGCATATATGGTGGAAGAATCATAAAAATACACTTGGAGAGTAGAAAAGAAGTGTTTTAAAAGGATATACAGTGTATATAAATGAAGAGGGAAGTAAAATAGTTGTATAGGATAACCATCAAATGAATTCAATCAGTATTGGAATGAGTAAAGATATTTCACTCCTCAATTGACAATTAATCAAGAAAGAGAATGAGATATCTCTATAATAGGCAAGGACAATCAAGGATGAAGGAAAGGAATAATGTCTAATGGGACATGTGTAGACACAATTTATGAATTATATAACATCGTAGCCTTGTACACTTGGAAAACATAGACTTTGGTTATTCCTCTCATTTTTGGACATTTCCCACTTTTAAGTCTTGCATCTACTCTATATTATGCTACTTGGCCTATATATTTGTTTGACCAGTCTTATGTTGATGAACCAAACCTTATATCTTTCCAAAAATGCTTAAAATTTGCTTATCTTCCACCTCTACAAGTTCTTAGTTTTTACTTACTTTCCTATTCCATAGATACTAGTGTCCAAGACATACACCTACATTGACACTAGTATCCTACTCTGACATAAGTGTATAGTTCCCTAAATTCATCAAATTTAAAAATAAAACATATTCTAATGGTTGTCCTATGTTATTTAATGTGAGTTACTTCTCCAAAGGGATTGATATAAATAAAATGTCAACCCTCATTCATTCCTCACATAAGAAAACCTAGAAAAGATTAAAAAGAGACCAAGACAAATTTTTAAAATCATTCTATCAAGTATTAAATTGATAAAATATTCCCTATTTTCTCCTATTTCCATATTAGTCATAGGGACAACACATATATAGGTTTAAATTATTTAAATATCAACCCAAGTGTTATATTTTTGAAGTTACAAGTTAGGTCATTAGTGCACTTACTTATCACATATTTCAGGATTCACACACAAGTTAACACATCAATCTGAGGCTTTCTTCAGAGTATTGGATATGTAGGCAAAACTTATTAATAGAGGATTATTTAGGTTCATCTTGACATCATGTGCCCACTAATACATTTTCCCCTAATATCATCATGAAGATAAATAAATAGGTTTTAAAAATTCATGAAGAGCAATAGTACATGACCCAAATTTAAATGCACCAGAGAAAATGTGAATTCAAGCCTAGAAATATCCATGTGTTTTCACATTTTTCTATCATATATTATGTATAGGAAACTTTAATCACATTTAAATAGTAGCATTGATGAAACTATCTAGGATTGATGTTAGTGCCTGAAACTCTAGAGGCATTCAATCCATAATCTGATGACTATTCCAAAATTATCTTCTAGTATACTTCTTGCATTTTCTAGATCTAGAACTACATTAGAATTAAAACAAGATAATTACATTACTTATTTGTCATTTCTATATCTATCATAGTTGTACTTACTATTTTTATCATAATTCAACATATTAAATTTAGTATATGTTTATATTTGAGTATAACGCCCAATTGGCCTACCGTAGTGTTGGGTGAATATTTTGTCACCAGCTAACTAATGGAAAAAATAGGTGTTTCAAGCACAACATAAGGATATTTATTGGCTAAAACATGTGGGTCTACTACATTAGGATGGGACAAATCTCTCCTCTCATTAAGGGGAGGTTCCCTAAAACTATAGAATACTATATACTATATATATAAGTTGAAAATAACACTTGGGGGTAGGAAAACACCATCCATCTCTCTTTTTTTAGAGATGATGTTCATAGATCAAAGGATAAATTTGGGGTGATTGGTGAAGGTAATTCTCTTCTTTTAAAAGTAATATTCAGTCAACAGCTAGATTCCTTCTTGTATAGTAAATGTAACAAGGTACAGTAGCCAGCAAGATGAAGTGTAGCACAAAGTCTCCACCTCAACTACAGAAGAGTAAAATATATGAAAGACAATGGGGGCATAAATTCATCCCAAAATCCTTTACAAAGAAATAGAAAAACAAACACACTAAATATAATTATGGCAGCACAAAGTCTCTCCACATTTAGCTTCAAGACACCTTCCTGATTACTTCCACTAGTTCTGCTTATTTAATTAAATGAACAAGACTGCATCTAGGAAATAGACATAAGACAATCCCCTAAATAACACAAGTTATTATAGCACAAATTCTGAAAGTAACCTACTTTCTCATCCATATAACAAAATATGATTAATGATCTGAGCTCAAAGTCTCAGTAATTCCTTTCAAAGCCTTCTTTTCTTTAAGTCTACTGAAGTCTTTGAACCTTTGAACCCATTGAACCTTTGAACCTTGCAGAGGTGGGGTTCAATGGTTCAATGGTTCAAAGTGGTTCATTCTATTTGTTTGAAGCCTATCATTAAGTATTTTTATCAAACCTTTGCATTGAACCATCCTCAAAACACTAAGTAAATGCCTTGAGTGTTTTAAACTTCCTTTGAAGAAAGCCTACCTATTAAACCTACCACTTCCTTAGCTGAAAAGGCTTGAATATTTGAAAAACTTAACTACTTGGAACATTTTAAAAGAAAGAAAGAGACCATTTTGGCCTATAAGACCAAAATAATCAGCCTGTTATACACAAAAATAAGTGACAGATTTAGTGACAGATTTTGGGAACAACAGTTGGCTCCAGTTGGGGAACTTCCATCAATCGAAATTGAAGCAATCAAAGGGGGTAGAAACCAGAATATCAGTGCCTTCATCTCTACCATTGGGCTAAAAAGTCATGCCACCCAAAAATAAATGTGCCAAAAATAAAATAAACAATGCAAAATAAAAACTCAAGACTATACAAAAATTATACATATGTACAATCAAAACTTATCTAATACTTCAAGAATTGAAGTGTTTCAAATGCTACCCATTGTGAGGTAGAGAAAAGGGTGTGTCATCTTCATACTTTAATAGGAAACTATTTTTTCCATTAAGCTAATGAATAACAGACATGCCTCTCCATAAGGAATCAAATTTCCCATGCATTTCTTTTGGTTCTCTCCTCTTGTCCCATAACAGAACTTGATCTCCAATCTAAAATTCATGGGTCTTTGCTTTGTAGTTAAAGAGTCTTTTACCAAGCTTTAATGCACATCAATTCAGTCCACCACCATGGTTTTTTTCTCATTAACTTTAGTCAAGCACATGATCCTCTTGTCGATGGAGCTTTCATATGTCTGATCTTCAACTACCTTTGCCAATTTTAGTGCTAGTAATTCTAGGGTGATTGGTATCTCTGCATTTAAACCATTATAAAGATATAAAAGTGACATACCTATCACCCTCTTAGGCATAATTCTATCTACCCATAAATCATCAAATAATGATTTATGCCAGGTTCTTTGATTGTCATCAACCAACTTCTTGATAATGGTCACCAGGTTCTTATTACTCGATTCTACTTAACCATTTCCTTGCATAAAATAGTCAAAAGAGTGGGAGAGGGTGGTCCCATAATAAAAATAGAACTGGGTAATCTCATGATAAGAGAAATAGGTTGCATTATCAGTCATAATCTTGGCTGGGACCCCAAACCTGGAAATGATGTTGTCTTTGAGGAAATTGCATACTACTTATGAAGTAGCATGCTTGGCTAGAATAGCTTCCACCCATTTGGTGAAGTAATCTATGGCTATGAGGACATAATAATTTCTAGTGCTAGAAGATGGGTTTATAACACCAATGAAATCAATTCCCTATTGTTGAAAGGGCTCTTTAATTACTACTAGTTTGAGAGGTAATGTAGCCAGTTTAGGTCTTCCAATGAATTGCTAACATAGTTCACATTTATGTACCCATTTGTATGCATATTAAAATAGGGTAGGCCAATAATACCTGGCTCATAAAATCTTATGGGTAGTTACAAGTACACAACAATGTCCTCCACAGGCTAGATTATGGAAAAATTCTAGGAGTTTGTTCTATTGCACTTTGTCGACACAACGAAGGAAAACTCCATCAAGGTTCCTCTTATACAGACTGCTATCCCATAAGACAAAGTTGGTGGCTTTCTATTTAACAGTCCTCATTTCTTTATGACACAAGTGAGTAGGAAAATCACCATAGGTAAGGAAATGAGAAATATTTGAATACCACTCATTCATAGTGGTGACAAAGAGGACTGTTGGTGTGTCTTCAACTTCCATTCCTTCTTTCCCTATTTCTTCTGGTATGTTATCAAAAATTAATTGGTAGAGGCCCCTTCCCCACACAAGCTTTGTTGGTTTGATAACCAAATCAAACTCCTAGATTTTAGCAATCCAATTTCCCATTTTAGTTCCAAACTCTTGCTAAGTTAATATGGACTTAATTATTGTATTAGGAACCATGGCAACAATGTGTGAGTTTAGGATGTAAAAATGAAAGTGCTTTACCACCTTTACCATTGAAAAATCATGTTTTTCCATGTTTTATTACTTTAGCTCATGAGTTTTGAGAGGACAACTCATGAAGGATATGGGAGATTTCACACCCTCTTTATTCTGCTGAACTAGAATTGCTAAAAGTGTGTGTTCAGAAGCATAACTGTACATTATGAAGCCTTTGGTGTAATTTAGACAAACTAGAATTGGGGCATGGGTGATGGCTATCTTGATGTCTTGAAATGTTGATTTGCCTTCTTCAGTCCAGCTGAAAGTGGCCTTTCCCTTCATCATGTCCACAATGTGGCAAGTTTTCTCTATAAACTCAGGGATGAACCTTTGTAGAAATTTCACTTTTCTGAAGAAAGAGTGAACTGCAATCTTACTAGTGGGTAGAGTAAGCTCTTGGATGGATTTGACTCTTTCTGAGTCAATCTTTATGCCTTCTCAAGATACAGTGTGACCAAGAAGTTTCCCTTCTATAACTCCAAAAATTGACTTCTTGGGATTTATAGAAATACCATTCTACCTACATCATTGCATCACTTATTGTAGATGGTTCATATGATTAGGATGATGCTTGGAAAATACTATCAAATCATCAAGGTATACCATAATGAACTTACCCATCTCATCTCTGAAAGCAAGGTCCATTGCTCTCTGGAAGGTGGCTCCAACATTTATCAAGCCAAAAGGCATTCTTCAATATGAAAGGTACCCCAAGGTGTAGTGAAGGTAGTCTTATGTTGGTCTGCTTCATCGACTTCTACCTGATTTTACCTTGAGAAACTATCTAACATTGATAACATCTCTGAACTAGTCATCATCTGAAGGACTTGATCCATGATGGGTAGAGGGTAGTTATCTTTTAGAGAGTATTGATTCAAGTTTTTGAAATCCACGTAGAGGCAAATTTCACCATTCTTTTTTTTCATAGGGACTATGTTCATAATCTATGTGGAATGATGGATTGGAAAAATTATCCTAGATTTTAACATTTTCTAAATCTCAGATAGAATAGCACCTGATATCTTGGGGTTATACTACCTGGATTTCTACTTGTGAGGTAATGAATCACTCTTGAAAGGAATTTCATGGTGAATTTCTTCATACCTGAGTGACTTCAGGTCATCATAAGAGTATGCCAAAACATCTATGTACTAGCGAAGTAGAGCAACAAACTTGAACTTCTCTTCTAGAGTGAAACACTTCCCAATGTTCACCATCTTGGGATTTTTCTTAGTACCCAAATTTATTTGATCAAACTCCTAGGAGGAGTTTGAATCTTTTTGATGTTGCTTGATGAACCTATCGTGATTATCAAATAGTTTCTCAAGATAAACCAATCCTTTGGGAATTTTATTCCCTTTTAGTTGTAGGAATTCTTTACCTACATCTGAGTTTATTCTATGGGATGATATGCATTTCTAAGGATCACTGACTTTGAAATAAAGCTATTCAAATCTATCTTTTTATTCTAGAAAGGCAATGATTTAGTTGTCACTATTGAACACCTACGAATGATTAGCATTATTAAGCACACTTGGTCAAAAGACTAGTTTAATAGTGTACCTATCTCCTTTAAAATCTAGGTGAGGAACCATGAGGGTTTCAGAAACAACCAATGCATCAACTCAGTCATTAAACTCTCTAGGCACTGTAGAGATACTGAAAGCATCAAAGCTTTCGATTTGATCTCAAACCAGATTGAGATAATGGCATAATCTCTCATTTTTGGTTTGATACAAGTTCCTCACTTGGAAAACCACCAATTTAGCATCTCCTTTGGCATGAAGAAGCTTAACACCTCTATCATGAGAAGCCTTTAATCCAAGCAACAACGATTCATATTTAGTAGTGTTATTGTTGTTGTTGAATTGCAACTTATATGAACAAGGAAAAATATCTCTTTTAGGAGATATCAACACAATCTCAGCTCCAGAACTGGTAGAAGAACAACTACCATCAAATTCTATAATCCAAACATCATCAGAAACTAATTTTTTCTTAGATTTTCCTTTATTTAGAGGGGAGGATTCTTTTGCACTTGCACTGTGCTCTATTAAGTCTTCTATTGTTTTGGTTGAATCGATTGTTAGACTATCACATTCATAAATTTCATCAGATGCCACATGAACCTCCTCCATGGATAAGAAGTAATTACCCATTTCTAAAGACTCAAATAGAATTTGAGCTTTAGGGGATGACATTTGGGTAACAATATACTTCGATTCCTTTTCAAAGAGCAGCCTTTTCATGATGCCTTTGATAGGGATCCTTGCCTCAGACAGGTCCATGCTTAACTCACCACCAACATCTTTGTAAAAAAAATTCCCAAGAAGGATGTTATATGAGGCTGGGACGTCAGCCACTAGGACTGTCATCTTGATTCTCTTTTCTGGAAATGTGGCAAATGCAAACTGGGCATCCTTGATTTGTCTTAGCAAAGGTACTTGTTTGTTTTCTATAGAGAAACATCTCCCAAAAGTCTTGGTCAGCATGAGGCCAAGATATTTAGCCACTTTGGTGGGCATGATGTTGTCAGATGCACTTGAGTTTATGATGTAATTGTTCAATTGAAGTCCATTTATCAGTATGGAGACATAAAATGGTTCTGTCTTCCCAAGGATAGCTAGAGGAGTAATGACAAGGTTATTCCAGGTGGATGTGTTCTTGGGGGGACCAGGAGTTACTTTTGGAATTTCTTGTCTTATAGGGATAACTTTATCCTTCGCACATTCCACTAATCTATCCAACTACTCAAGATTGGATTGAAAGAATTCAAACTCAATCATTTGAATTTTGGTCTTCTTGACATGGTAGACTATGTCAAATGATTGGAAAGGACTGATGACAGAGGAAGAAAGTTTATCCTTCTAGTTTTTTGGGGGTGCAAGACTAATCTACAAATTTGAAGTAGAAGATGAAGGAATACTTGAGGTACTTATTTTTTTAGTGATCACCAAGTCCTTTGATTGAAAAGGTAGAGTGGTTCCTCACTTAATAATTGAAATTGTTGGTTAAGCTGACTGGTTCTGAGACTGGGTGAATACAGCATATGATCTATTAAATGCTTCACCTTTACATCTGGGTTCATCCTGGTAATTTAGGAAACCAATGTTGGATTCACCAACTGATTTATCTTGGTCTTCTATAAAGAGATCAGCACCATCTTCCAGGTTCAACACAGGTTGGAAAGAAAATTTTGATTTAGTTTCAAGGTATCCAACTGTTGAGTTGGCTGGAGCTACCTCAATGGCAAGTTTCCCCTATGGGGGAGGAAGATGATTTGGCTGCCCTTGATTTCTGGCAGCATTTCCTTGATATGATTGATTGGGAAAAGTCCTTGGTATATCTCATTATGAAGGATTAGACATCCCTTGTGCCATTTGCTTTCTAAGAGCTAGCAACTCATTTGCCAACTTTTTGACCATAGGATCAGTGGTGCCTGTGAGTGAATACTCGACAAATGAAGAATGTTTACTTCTATTAGGATCTGTTCTTATCTTCCCTACCAAGATGAGATCATCTTCTACCTTAGCAGCCAAATCCTAGGCTACAACAAGGTCTATGTGGCCAGCATGTCTTAATAGAAAACTCACTTCAGACAGCTGAGAGTTGATGAAGAAGTATTTGAGATTCTTAGCTGTTGGCTATAAAATGGTAGGAATCCTATTCCTCAGCTTGTCAAACTTGGTGATGAAATCCCTCATAGGTTCATGAGGTTCCTTCTTCATTTGTGTGAGTTGGGCCAGCAAGGCATGTGCATCTTCTGTAGGCTTGAACTTTGCTTCGAACTTGGCTTTGAGGGTGTTCTAGTCAGTCAATGTTTATGCTTGCAAATGATAGAACTAGTCTGTAATAGTGCCTTGCAATGTTTTCACAAATAGCCTGACTGCTATGTCTTCATACTCCACACTTATTACACCACAAGCTATGTTAAAGGCTATAATATGTTCATCAGGATGAACTCTCCCATCACCAAAAAACTTAGGGAAGCTCTTCTTGGAATTGTGAGGCAGTTCATGTAGAGGTGCGGTAAGATTGAGTGGACCAAAAGAGTTACCCCAGGGGCCTTGAACTGCCATTATAAGACTATTAAAGGGAGGGATAAAAAATCTTGGTGGGGTATGTAATGACAAAGCTCTGCTAATAGTAGAAGTAGAAGTTTGGCATGGTAATGGAGACTTGATTTTTGTAGAAGGAAAACTCTTGGTTCATTGGAGGCGAGATGGTGAAGGAAACAAATCAAAAGAACTTTGTTGTACCAGCTCAAAAATAGGGTCAATAATAAATTTATCTCTCTTGCTTCTTGTATAGTGTGGTGCTGCCAGATTATAAAGTAAAAAAAATTGAAAAGAACTGACACTGCTTTAGCTTGAAGCTTGAGGCTTCAAACTGCGTGTTCTTTCCAATTGGCATGGAGCTGTCAGAGAATCAAAAGAAACAAAACATTCAGTCCCTAGCATTTCTAGTTTCACAGACCAAAGTATATAATGGAAATGGATAAGGATATGGATATGGATATGGAAAAGAACTGAAACAACTCATTTAATTCCCCAATGGAGTCACCAAAAACTGTTGGGTGAATATTTTGTCACCAGTTAACTGATGGGCAAAATAGGTGTTTCAACCACAGTATAAGGAGATTTATCAGCCAAAACATGTGGGTTTACCACATCAAGATGAGACAAATCTCTCCTCTCATCAAGGGGAGGTTCCCTAAAACTATAAAATACTATATATATATATATATATATATATATATATATATATATATATATATATATATATATAAGCTGAAAATAACACTCAAGGGTAGGACAACACCATCCATCTCTCTTTTTTTAGAGATGATGTTCATAGATCAAAGGAGATATTCTGGGTGATTGATGAAGATACTTCTCTTCTTTCAAAAGTAATATTCAGTAAAAAACTAGATTCCTTTTTGGATAGTAAATGTAACAGGGTGTAGTAGCTAGCAAGATGAAGTGTAACACAAAGTCTCCATTTCAACTATCAAAGAGTAAAATATATGAAGGAAAATGGGGGCACAAAGTTGTCCCAAAATCCTTTACATAGAAATAGAAAAATAAACACACTAAAGACAATTGTGGCAACACAAAGTCTCTCCATAGTTAGCTTCAGGACACCTTCCTGATTACTTCCACCAGTTCTTCTTATTTAATTAAATGAACAAGACTGCATCTAGGAAATAAACATAAGAACAATCCCCTAAATAACACAAGTTATTATAGCACAAAGTCTGAAAGTAACCTACTTTCTCATTCATATAACAAAATATGATTAATGATCTGAGCTCAAAGTCTCAGTAATGCCTTTTAATTTGGGAAGAGTTTTGCTTCTAAAACAGAGAGATCTCTCTAAAACAATAAGAGAGATTATAATATATAGCACTATAAGAAATACTTGGGCACTTTGTTTCATGGAAATGGCCCATGCTGCATTCAATGCCTTAAATGCATTTATGTGAAAGAGCCATGTTGGAATAGGTCATTAGCCTTAACTTTGGCATTCTGAATCATATCAAATGTCCTTTCCTAAGCATGGGTTTCCTGGTCTTCTTTATGATGTTTACACAACTGTCCATTCACCTTCACTTAATGAATAAAAATAGACCATGCCATTAAATATTTGGGCTCTCTGATGTCTACCTGGTGGACTATTCCACCTATTAGAAATAACTCTCCTATAGATATTTCTAGATTTCCTATAGTTTTTCTCTCTTTCCTTGCCACATTTTGTCTTTTTTCCTTGCAATCTGAGCTCTCGGGCTATCTTCTTTAGCTATTCATTGAGTTTGTCTTCAGGTTTTGTGCCATATTTGAAAATAAATAGATATTTTATTACCCTTAATTTTACATTCATGGGGACTTCATTGGTCACTCTATCACTTAAACTACTTTAAACCTTGAACCTTTGAATCTTTGAAGTGCTTCGATTTAATGGTTTAACGGTTTAGGTGGTTTAATCAATTTGTCTGTTTACTCAGCTCTTTGGTTCAATCATTCTTCAAACCCTTTGGTTGAACTCCTTGTTGAAATTCTTCTACTTCTTCCATCTACTTGAAGCTTCCTTTCTGCACTTTGAACTGATTTGAACCCTTTGAACCTTTGAACCATTTCAGTTCAAAGTTCAACGGTTCATTAGTTTATTCTCTTTATTTGAATTATTTTATTATCTAAGTCTTTTAAACTTATTAAACTCATTGAACCTTTGAAATCATTGAACCATTTTGGTTCAAGGTTCAACGATTCAACAGTTCAACCTTCACTCTTTGAAGCCTTCTTTTCTTTAAGTCTGCTGAAGTCTTTGAACCTTTGAACCCATTGAACCTTTGAACCTTGCGGAGGTGGGGTTCAATGGTTCAATGATTCAAAGAGGTTCATTCTATTTATTTGAAGCCCATTGTTAAGTCTTTTGATCAAACCTTTGCATTGAACCATCCTCAAAACACTAAGGAAATGCCTTGAGTGTTTTAAACTTCCTTTGAAGAAAACCTACCTATTGAACTTGCCACTTCCTTAGCTGAAAAGGCTTGAATATTTGAAAAAATTAACTGCTCAAAACATTTTAAAAGAAAGAAAGAGAGCATTTTGGCATGTAGGACCAAAATAATTGGCCTGTTGTCCACAAAAACAAGTGACATATTTTGGGAATAACACATAGATCTGATTATTGCACTTTTTTTTATTCATTTTTATATCCACTTTAATGTCTATATAAACCAAATTTAGAACCATTTTAAGGTTAAACATTTGGTGAACCTTACCTCTATGTTTTCATGTGCTAACCTTGGTTGGCCTAGGGTTTCCTATTTTTTAATTTATAATGCCCTAATAATTCATGTTTTTATTATTATCATGATTAATTACTCCTTGGCATTTGTTTATCTTGATTATCTTATTATAATACCAATTTTTAGGACATTTAAAATGGATAAAAATGATATTACTTCTCATAACCCTAAGGAGGGTGATAGCTCCATCCCTCTAACTAGGTTCATACTATCATATCTTCAAAGGTTAAGGTTGATCATCCTATTATGATAAAATAGGGATAATACATATTCTCTCCCACATCCCTTGATGGTACATGTTTCCATTTTCATTCCAATTTACCTAAGTATATGCTTGTGAAACCCTAAAGGAATAAATTGGTATTATGACCAAGATAATACATCAGTTATAAAATCAAAATCAATCTCTAAATTCAAAATTCACTTTATTGGCAAATCAGGTTTCATATACAAAGAATCCATAGTATGCTACTATGAACCATGTGTTTTCATCTTTGTATACCAATTATGTGACTAATAAGAATTAATATTGGAATTCAAAATAAAATTCACCTAATGATAATGATTCTATAAGTGAAGAAAATCCTACTAAGAGGTCAAGTGAGATTCTAAGGGAGAAGCTTAGAAATAATTTTATCAATCTACCTCCTTTACGTCCCTTGTAAAAATCCAAATATTATTGTTCATATCATATAATTCATGGTCACCATATATATTCTTGTTTTTCATTGAAAATAAGGATATAAAATACAACTTTTCCTAAAGAAAATATATCCAATGAACAAAATGGGTACTAAAAGAGCCTCAAACACAAAAAGAGGCACCTTTGCCACATCAACCTCATGATTAAATGATATATTTTTAAATGTGGATGACCCTTCACATGATATAAAAGTTTCCAATGTTCTAAATTCTAAAAAAGACATACCAAATAATCTAAAGAATGATATAAAGCAAGAACTTTTGAAATAACAATCCCAAATGGTAATGTTATAGAATGATCAAAATGCATATTTTTATAATGAGCAAGAGAGTATGTACAATATATTTTTTATTTTATATCCCATAGGTTACCAATTATGAAATAAAATAATAAAAATAAATTTCTAAGATAGAAGTTACAACCTATGGTGTGGTTGTTTTATCATACACAAATATTCAAATTGTCAAAACATTTGTTTAGAAGCCATTTATTCAAGACAAACAAAAGGCCTTCAAATTATCCTCTAATATTAGTTACATATATGATCCTGGTGATGGTAAAACTTAGTGTGACCCTTTTAGGCCTTGATGTGATTACATTATTCTATGTGCTTCAATGTTACATTTACCTAGACATATTATTTGATATGTTACATGGTTCCATTCACATATTTTACAGTTGTCTTATCCTTTTGAGGTGTGGTACTTTCTAGTTTCTATTTTCCCCTCATTTCAAAAGGAGGGGAATATTAATATGGAAATGTCATATAGGCATGGATTACACACATGTATAGTTTTTAGATTCAATGGGGGCATGATTTGGAAGCATTTTCTCCACACTTATTCAGTACTCAACATCTCCATATTAAAATGGGGGCATGTTTTGGAAACATGTTATCCACATTGGCACTTATATTAGTTTTTAGATTTCTCCATATATGGTATGGGTTTAATTTATCCACTTATTATCACTAAGTTATAAGTATAGTTGGGTTACATGGTTGAGCTAATCTCAACTACCAAGTGGAAACTCACATTTTATCCAAGGTTGGGGTTATGTGCCTTCCAATATCCCTATCTCCTTAGATATATGTACTTTAAAGATTTATAAATATTTTCTTATTCTCAATTTTAGAGCCTTATGAATGATATATCTTTTAAAAATAACTTGAAACTAGATAAGGTAGTTACATCAATACATACGTGTACTCCTAAACCTTGATCTTTCAATTTCAATATTTTTAATACTTTTAAGTTATATATTAAATGCTCTAATTATATATTGTAGCATGCTCATGGTTTCATGTTAGTCACCAAAAAAACACTCAAGTTGGGTTGATAAAAATACAAGGTGTGTTATACACACCCAAGTATACATTCATTTCCTTTAAACTAGTAATTTCATTACTATATTAAAGGGAGGAAAATGTAGACAATGTTTATGAATTATATATCACCTTAATATTATACACTTGGAAAAACTAGACCTTGGCTATTCCTCTTAGTTCTAGAATTTTCCCACTTTTAAAAGTCTTGTATATGCTCTATATTATTCCCCTTAGAATATATCTTGGTTTGGCCAATATCATGTTGGGGAACAATAGTCTATGACACAGGTATGACCTAGAATAATATATGTGGTTACATCCTTTTCTACAAGGTATTTCATATAGGACACTTACACCAGGTTTAGATAGTAGCATCGACATAATTTTTGAGGGTTGACATTAGTGTCTGTGGCTCTATAGGCACTCAATCTATAATATAATGACTATTCCAAAATCATATTCTAGTTTTCTTCCTACATGTTCTAGATCTAAAATTGCATTAGCATCAAAACAAGCTAAGTACATTACTTCTTTGTCATTTCTATAAATAACATAGTTTTACTTACTATGTTTAGCATAACTCATCATAATAAATTCAACATATTTTTATATATGAGTTTATCACCCAATTAACCTACTATAGACTTGATTATCACCCTTGTGATTATTAATTTCTATATCCCCTTTAATTCTAGATAACCACAATCTAGAAACATTTTGGGGTTAAATAATGTCCTATAATTATGGAAATTATAGGCATCATGTTTTTGAGTATCCCCATGGTTAATATGATGGAGATAATATAATTAATAGAGTGTGGGATTTGTACAAGATGAAGTGGAATCTGTAACATCACCTATGCATACATAGGAACCAGAACAAAGTTATATTTTTATAGAAATGAGGAGAGTCTCAAATGTTGAGAATAGGAATGAGGAGTATCAAATTAGGCACATTTTCATAACCAATTTCACTACAAAAGGTAGTTATTACTATGTTATGTTCTATTGTGGAAGTTATGGTAACTTAGTTCCCTTTTACATGGTCCACAAGCTGAATTCGGTGAATACACCACACCTAAGACCATATATAAAATGTTGATTGTTATAAGGAAGTGGGAATATATGTAAGGAATATTATCAATTAGAAATACATATTGATATAAATTTTATTAGCTTTTTTGTGACATTTTACCCATGGACATCCACCATATTTTGTTGGGGATGCCACAAAAATTTGACAAGGAAATGTTATATAATAGGAAAGCTAACACCATTAGTGTTAAAAAGGATGGATAGAGGTATATCTTAAATTATTTTAGGGTAAATTAATACAAATATGATCACAAGAATGATCTAGTGAGCCATGTCAATGAGCATGTGTTTCAAAATAAAGTGATATGATATTTTCTCTTATCTTGGGTATAGACAAATGAGGGTAAATAATTGTCTATATTAGTTAAGAATAAAATGAAGCATATAAGGTTCATATCATATTAGATGTGTACAAAAAATGAATGGTAGGAAGTGGATATATGTGGTAGAGGAGTTCATTATTTTACCTAACTAACCTAAGTTCTTCCCAAAGAAATTGAGGCTACTAATTTTGAGCCATCAAAATAATGTGGACTTTATTAGGATTTAAAATGTAAAATGCAATTATAAAATTAAATTTTAAAAGGAAACCTTGGGATTTTTTTAATCTAAATTTTAAGTTAAATTTATATTATTTCTTAACCCTTATATATCTTGGTTGAATTAATTGAACAAGCAATGTTTATAAATAATTTAAATTACTCATAGGTTTTATGTATACATGATTTAATATTTGTTTATCTTATTTTTTTCAAGTTTAATGGGATTTATATTTTATATTTTTGTTATATCTTTATTATATTTTCCATGTCCCAAACCCTGGATGTTTTTGTTAAAAATTATCATTATGTGCTCAATTTTCAACAATCCAATTCTCCTCATGGGAATTTTTTTGGCTCGGGCTTATTTAAATAAAAATGGTCTCCATTAAAATTTTAAAACTTAAATAATTGTATTTCCTAGCTATTTAAATATTTTATCCCTTGATTTTAAATGGATAAGTTACAAAAATGCATTATTTTATTTTAAAATGATAGCCCATACTATATTAATCCTCTTGTATTAAAAAAGAGAAGATACAAGTAAAAGAGCCAAAGAGATTTCAAAGAAGCCCATGTAATATATGGAATGAGCTAGTAAAAATTTACTGGAAATAAAAATGAGTCCACCATGACTTTTTTATTATGGTTAAAAAGGGGTTTTTTACTAGGGACCCAACCCTACATAAGAAATAGCAGACATCGCCTTCAAATCCAAGTAAACATTAAAGTCCACCATGATTTTAATATTAGAAATAAAACTTCTTTTATTTTAAACTGAATATAGAATTTGCTAACATCAAAGAATTGCAGTCCAGGTATGTAAAGAAGGTATGGGTAAACTGATAAAATATTTATTTTGATCTATTCAAAATATTTAAAGAAGCTACAAAGAAAAATGTTCCAAATTTTAATTAACTATGATAGTGGGTAGTTGATTTATCATTATTTTCCATTTTTTCCCTTTTCCTCTTATTTTATATATGTAGATTTGATCATTTGAGAAAAGGGATGATTTTTGACCATTTTAAGCCTACTAAATTTTATAATTCAGCTATGAGCCCTTATTATTTTTCTATGTATGAATATCAGGAACTCTCATTGCAATAGAATATGATTGTGAATATTTCATAAGAGTAAATGAGTTATTTTTTCTCTTCTTTATCCACCCCTTCCCTCTAGTCCTATTTATGAAATTCCATTTATTAGTTGTTCATTTTCCTTCACAATTTATTGTCTTTATATTTTTATTTTCCCTTCCTACATGTTGGTAGGATTGTGTTCAAATAGATAGGGAGTCCTCCACAATTTTATTTTAGTGCATAACCACCTTTTTACATTTATTTTTAACTCCATTTTCCCTTATAAGTTTAATTTATGTTTTTATATTAGCATCAAAATATGAACTATAACTAATTGTCTCCAGAGTTTCTCTACTAAGAATAGTCACGCACTGAATATAGATCCCAAATTTTGGTTATTTTACTTGTGTAATAAAGTAGATATAATAGACCATTAATAGTTTGGTTATACCAAGTTCATCCTAGGTAGTTTTTTTATTTTCCTCCATGAAATGGGAAGAATTCACATGGTGACCTCCCATCTCATTTTTTCCTATATAACCTTGTAATACTATAATAAATAAATTAAACTTTGGGAAACCATTGGATGGAAAACATGCATCTTATACCTATTCATGTATAACTTGAGAGAGTCATTTATTCTTAATTTTATTTTTAACATTCCTCTCTAGGAAATCATACATGTCCCACATGTACGCAATGGCATATTAAATGTTGTAGCCTTATATTTTTTTCGTTTTCTCCTAGTGATTTATGGCATGCCATTTATTATTTTTATTGATTGATTATTTGTAATCAAGTGAAATGTAAAGTTATTAGATTAGATATACCATGATATAATTCTTTTAAATTATGAAGGAGATATAAAATAAATGAGCATTGAAATCAAGACTCTAGTTTTATTTGTCATAACCCCCAAAATATGAGTAAACAAAAACCTGATTTCTAAGGGTTAAGATAATAAATTCCAACACCAAGCTAGTTTTATAACATATAATTATTAGTACAAGTGGTTTAGTCATGAACATTATAAAAATGGATTTAAAATAATTTGTATAACAAAATATATTTGACATGAAGGTCAAGGTAATTAAGATTATTTCCATCAATCACACACTAGAGGTTCTACTAACCTCTATCACAAATGCATAACTTTAGATGCCCTACTTCCTTCATAAAATGCTAACTTATAAAACACTTTGATTTGAATAAAAATAAAATTCAAATTAAAATTTGAACTCCATGTTAGTGAATTGAAATAGATTACTTTATTAAAATTATTTGAACTTAACAATGGTAGCCTTGGTCATAGTTACAACTTATACCACTTTTCTCATGGTTGATTAAATAACTGATAAATCCTTTGGTTACCTAAATAAGGTAAGAGTCTACCATGCTAAAAAATAATTGACACTATCTACCCAATAGGGTTTACTATTTGGTGGATTTCCATATGTTGATACCATTTTATTTCACTGACATTGTCCTCCCTCCTATGTATCAAATTTCATAATAATATGAAATTAGAAGTGCCTTATTAATTATTACCACTACATTTTATGGATAAATTAATTAACTTTTTAGGGTTTATGGAGTGTAAATCATAAGTTTTTAATAGGTTGAGAATAATAAATTAGGGTATATAATATGTAATAAATAAAACCATTGATTTTTGAAAGAAATGATCTAATTTGATAATTTTTAATATAGCAATGAATGAGATAAACAATTACTTTGCTATAAACTACCAGAGGTGAAGGATCTGAAAGTTATAAACTAATAAATGAATAGGTATTAGGGTCATAAATAGGGTTTAGGTGTAAAAAATCCTCCTACATAATAGTTCCACACCTTAGATAATATAAATGTGGCACTAATGTACACATTTTGTGCTAATGTACTCTATGTGAGAAAATGACTGTTGGACACTAGTGCCAAAGTTGGACACTAACAATGTGGTTTTAGTGTCCACTTATGGTGATAATGTCCCAAGGTCACAAAATTGAGTAAATACTAGACAAAATAGGTTAATGTGCCCCTATGACTAGGAGAGAATGAAATATGACTATTGGGGGTGAAAAAATAGGGAAAATAATGAATAAGAAAGACCAAAATACCCAACATGACCACATGAACAAGAGTCACATCCATCACTAAGACCTTTCTATGAAAGAGGAATAAAAGACATAATACTTATGATTGCTTGACCAAATTAGGGTGCATAAATTTCCCCCATCTTATTCTAGTAATGTATTGAAATGAAAGTACTATAGTAAAATAAAAAGATAAACAAATACCTATACTTACCTGTGTGGATGTGTCATGTACCTGATCCACTTCTTGGCCAGAGAAGTGTATAAGAGTTAGAATGGTGTATGTGAAGACTAAATCCACAATGTGGAAACCCCTTGTACTAAGTATGAGTAGTGAACTAAAGTTTAGAATGTAATATGTAAATGTGGATAAATAAGGCTCGCTTGCCCCCACTCTGGCATCTAGACTAAATCTAAAAATGTAATCTATAATTAGGGAGAAAAAAATACCTAATTTTCCCCACTCTGATATCTAGCTTGAATCTAAGAATTAATATGTAAATGTGGATAAATAAGGCTTGCTTTCCCCCACTTTGATATTTGGACTAAATCTGAGAATGTTATTTGTAAATGTGGATAAACAAGGCTTGTTTTCCCCCACTCTGATAGTTGGCTTAAATATGAGAACATAATCTATAACTAGAGGTCAGAATTATTTCCCTACTTACATAATATAGGTTTGGTGAAAAAAATTGGATCAACCACTATAGATGTCCATGTGACCCAAACAATTGAAATCTTGGTGACATCTTGGTGGAAATATGACTTTAATATGGTAATCTAAACATAGAAAATGGTATAACTTGTCATTATATTTATACTATCTAGTGGAACCTTGTAATATTAAGGATGTGTTCCTTGTATCATACCCTTAAAATTGATATTTGAATAATGTAATGGTGTATTTGAACCAATGTATAATAATATCATGGAACTTTATAAATCTGAGTCATGTAACTAAATATCTGAGCCTATTTATATATTTGAGCCAATCTATATGATTGAACCAATATGTGTGTTTGAAGTAATATGTGTGTATGTAAAAATGTATATTTGAACCAATTTATGTGTCTAAACTAATATGTGTGTGTGCAAATTTATATTTGAACCAATCTATGTGTTTGAAGCAATCTATGTATCTTTATAAATGTATATTTGAACCAATCTCTAACAAGATCATGGAACCTTAGAAATTTGATTCAAGTTGTGTATTTGAATATTTGAGCCTATCTATATATCTATGTCAATCTATATAGTATGCCCCTTTGGTGAGAGAGCTATGACAATGTAAGGGTTTTTAACCAAAAGTGGTGCTAGTAAGCCTATTAGTGATAGTTAGTATTGGTAATATTGTTTTAATTTTGATTAATTTGATGACTGTAAAGAAGCTGTTTTGAAATAGGTAATAGGATAAACCTTTGGTCTATATTGAAGTTGTTAAATAAATATAGGTTTTCTCTTTTTATAGAGTTAAATTGATCATTATAGTAGTATAAGTGGTAAGGATCAAGGGATATCATGACCAAGTCCCATGCAAAGGAAATATAACATAAATCAGAGCCATGGTTCTTGAGATATGATGTTTGGTAGAATTTAGTATTATTTGGTGAAATCGGCATGCAAGGTCAACCTTAGGTAAGTGGTATTTTTAAGACATGACTTAAATAGTTTGGTTGATTAGTTTGATAAATTATTTGAACCATTTGAGTTAATAGATATTTTTTGTTCTAAGATTAGGAACATGTCAAGGAGACAAGGAGTAGGTGTGACCCAATATGAGGAGGTGGAGGCCCCTATCCAGGATAGGGAAGAGGTTACCCTAGTAAGGAATATGTCATTCTCCCTATTTTTGGTACATTTATTGCATTTTTATCATTTTCATGAAAATTTAGTAGTTTAGGGGCCTACTTTGAAATATGGTGCTATTGTCCTAAGTATGGTAATAATGTCTTGGTCATGGAAATATTGTCTTGGGGATGACACTACTATCTAGAATGTAATGCTAGTGTCCACTACGCCAAATTTGTTGGCTTTACTTCTAATTTTTACTTAATTACTAGTATTACTTATTTATCTAGTATTCTTAGATGCTAATGCAAGATTTGGTTGTATGGTGCAGGAGGGTGTGCATATGAGATATTTTAAGAGTGGCTAGATGATGGAATTTTTATGGGAACTAAACTTAATAGATGTTGAGAGGGAGGTGGTCAATAGAGTGGGTTTGGGTTATGCAAAATAATTAGCTTTAATGCCTTGGGATAAGCATATGATGATAACATTGTGCAAGAGGTGGAATGTTGATACCTAAAAAATTATAGTGACCCACTGGGGAGATTACTATGACATTGGAGGATGTGTATAAGATCTTGAGATTTCCCATTATTGGTTAGGGGTAGTATTACAGGAGGGCACTAGATATTAAACTATATATTGGTCCATGAGTTACTTTATTGTGATGCCTATAGGGGTTAATCAAGTAGGGACTAACAATGATGTATTATTATATTTGATTATCACAACCAATGTTTTATGGTTGTGGAAGTTTTTGGTGGTGTTAATGGCTTCTTTCATCATTGTGAATGGGAATGGGGTATCCATTTCATAAATGATGCATGGTATAGTGTAGGACATAGAGGATAATGGGACCATATACTCATGGGTTTGCACTATGTTGGAGCACTTATATCAAGGTTTATACTATTTCACTTGGGAGTTATGCATGGGTGGCATATGAGCATATTGTAGTAGCTATACTAGATGGGTTTCCATGAACAGATTGAGATCACCCACAAATGTTTGTATAGATGGATTGTTACTATTCACATTCCCAAGAGGAGCACAATATGTTGTCAATAGGTGTTGGATAGGTTAACTACTATAGATGTTATTTATAAACCCTATAGGGAATTTGAGGGGTGGCTTGAGGATTGTGTTTAGTTGAGATGGGTTAGGGTGAGATATTGGTTACATTATCATTAGTTTAATGTGTTTGATATATTTTAGTATGAGTGAGTGATATGGTAGTTGGTGTGGCTCATGATGTTCCACTAACACCATGAGTTTAGGTGAGGATTTATTGGGATCTAATGCTGTTAGGGATTAGGATAGATAATTGGTGGTGGAGCTAGCTCTGATTCCATTAATAAAGTGAGATCCAATGCTAGATATATTAGATGTGGATGATGTAGGAGCAACTAATGCATATAGATCATGGTGGGTGTAGCATAAATGGGCATCATTATTTCTAGGAGGTGTGGTTATCATGGAGTATGTGGTGGATGTAAATATCATTAAGGTAGTTGATAGTAGGTTGTTATCATATATTTGTATGTTTTTTACTTCATTACTTGTTTATTTGGGTGGGTAAAGTTGGTATGTGTAGGTTTGGGTGATGATGAGTATTGGGAGATTACTATTGATATTGTGCTTTGAGTAATGGCATGACATATCCCAAATTATGTCATGGATGATGAAATAGTGGAGAGATCCATATATTTTTTGACATTCATGCCCACCTATTTTATTGAGTATCCATTATGACCATGGAATATAGATGAAAAACTACTGATAGGTATGAGGCACATTCAAAGCTATAGAAATAAGTTATTCCCACACTTGATGTTTTAGATGGGATAGGTATAAGGATAGTGGATGACTATATATGTATAAAATGGGAGAATGAAGAGTTATTGGTTGAGCCAGTGGTGTTATGGGATAAATAGTGGAGATATCAATCTTAGACTAGATCTAGGTAGGATGGTGGAGCATCTATCTCTAGTATGGATGTATCAAAGAGTGAGATTTAGGGGGCTAGTCATGTTCACCAAGCTCCAATTATTGAGTGAATTATATCATTTTATAGAAACTATGTATCAAGTTGTGTGTGTGTGTGTGTGTGTGTGTGTGTGTGTGTGTGTGTGTGTGTGTGTGTGTGTGTGTGTGTGTGTGTGTGTGTGTGTGTGTGTGTGTGTGTGTGTGTGTGTGTGTGTGTGTGTGTGTGTGTGTGTGTGTGTGTGTGTGTGTGTGTGTGTGTGTGTGTGTGTGTGTGTGTGTGTGTGTGTGAATGTTTGTTATTACATGGGTATCATGTACATTGGTAACTTGACTTGTGGCATCATGTATTTGAATATGTGTTTGATAATATTTTTTGTTTAGATGTTGATATGGAAATGTGTTGTGTCTAAGTAATGGTATTGGTTTTTTATATATCTATGATTGTTTAATTATACATGTATATTATATTATGAATATTATTTGTTAGTATAGGTGTTATAGGAGTATCATAGGATATCTGAGTGTGGATGATGTAACTATGATGTGTACTATCTGAGCCTAGATGGCTTGGTGAACAAGTAACCATACTGCTCACGTTGTGTTAGTGTATAAGTAGACTCTAGAGTTGATAATGCTCATGGTACATTGTTATTTTATATATGTTTAAACTTTGTATCAAATAGCCTAATCAACTATCATACCAAAATTATGCCCTGATCTCTTTGATATCTATCAAATATCTTGATCAGTTTTTAAATTGTGTTTTGATGTATGTGATTCATGGTAAATATCTTAATTGGTTATTTAACTATATTATAATTTCTATAATATTTTACAAATATCTTAATTGGATGTTGAAATATGGTCTAATATCTATGTTCTTTGGAAAATATATTAATCAGATGTTGAACTATGTTCAGATTTATGTGATCTCTACTAAATATATTAATCACCTATTAAACTATAACTGATGATTGAATTAATTTCCATTTTTGTACCATGTTTCTATAAGTAAGTGGATCTTTGTGAACTAGCTTCCATCCATGTTGACTCTATGGTGCATGAGATCTCTCATAAGTAGGTGTCCTATAAACCACATGAATCATACGATGAGTAATCAATGGCTCCTTAAAAGGAATGTATTAGGATAACTAAGTTATAGAGGAGTGTGATCTAGGAGAGTGTGTAGACTGAGATATCAATGCCCCTATATAAATTTTATAATTCCTCTATCAACATATTGGTCAATATGATCTTGGAGCACATAACAATTCTTGTCTGAATGTCTATTTATCTTATGAAAATTTAAATATGGTTTATTTTATATCATGTGCAAATCATGTGTTGGATGGTGATCAATATAAGGAAGTGTGATCATATCCTTATCTAATAATATAAGTAATATATCATGAGGCCTATCTTTGTCTAAAAACTATACATCTCCTCTATTGGTGTCATGTGTTTTACTTATTGTAGGAAATGCTATATGAAGTGTCTCTTTTCCCCTTTTGAGTATTTTGACTGGTTTTTTATGTTCCAATTATTTCTTAATAATAGGTGTATTAGGTTCATATACCATATTCAATAAGTTCAGCTCTTGGAAACCTACATCAAAATATACAACTAAATGTGTCTTAACTAGTCCCAACTCTTTCTCTAATGGGATATTTGTATTACATAGATGTTGAAATGATTTAGATATCTCATATATTAATTTTTCCTTAAGATTAAAAATGAGACATCTAGAAAATATTTATTTTACCTCTAAATTTTTATGTAGTGCCTAATAAATACTACTTCTAACTCATCATATATATGTAGTAAACCACTGGGGAGTATATGATGAAACCAATTTAATGCATCACCCTCTAGAGACTTTGGTAATTACTATAATAGATTCATAGTGTTAGTGACATGTGCCATGGATTTCCCATAAAATTTAAAGTGAAAGTATGGGTCTCCATGCCCATCGAATTTTGGTAACTATGGTATTTAAAAGATGGGTGACAACTTTGTAGTGAATATTTTTTGCAAAATAGGATTGCCATGAATGGAATTAGAATTAGCCCAAGAGTGGTATGATTTAATTTTCAATGTGAGATGGTTTACTTGTTGTTGTAAATCACCCATATTATTCATAAATGAGATTACCTATTATGAAGATATATTATCATCATCAAGGGGTTTATTCAACTCTTGAATCTTATTAATAATCTTAGCCATTGGTACACTACATCACATACCTTTTTTAGGGAGGATTGGTTTTCTCTCTGTAACCTTTGGAGGGGTGACAGTTTAGACTTGGTGAGATGGAAATGGGTTATCACCCTTATGGAGGTTAGGATGAGAAATAGGTTCCAAAATAGTAAGGGGTTTGAGGAAGATTCATTGGTATCTTTTATTTTGTTAATTTTAAAATAAGTATCACATACTTATGAACTATAAGAACAATATTATCATGTAATTGTAAGTTATGTAAACTATGAACATACGAATAAGTGTGTGTGTGTGTGTGTGTGTGTGTGTGTGTGTGTGTGTGTGTGTGTGTGTGTGTGTGTGTCATCATTTGAACTATCATTTGATAATTTTGAACATGAGTAATAAGAGAAGTAGGGAAAGAGATAGAAGTATTAGACTCAATTTCTTCTTTGCTAACATCATAATAATCATTGTTGTTCCATGGTTCATAAAAATCAAAGTTTAATTCACTAGTAAAGGTAAGAGTAAAATAATTTTTAGTCACATGTTCAATAAGAGAGAGTATAATAATATTTTAACTTTTTACTACTATGAAATATATCATCATGTGTAGGTGTAATACGATGCATGTCTTCACTAGCTATGAGTGGAATGAATGTATGATTATTACTTTCAATTTCAGATTCAATGGTAGAATAAGTAGAAATCATGTTTTCATTTATAATATTATGACATGTAGGATAAGAATTAGAGATATTTTCATTATCAACATTTTAAAAAGAATCATTATGTTGAGCTTGAAATGTAAAATAAGGTAATAAAATAATTTCCACTACTTTAGTTTGTGCATTGTTAAAAGGTGTAATATCATATTTACATGATTTTAAAAATTTAATTGAGAAGGATAAATAAGATGCATTGATAGTTTCTATATTGATTAAATCATATGAAAGTAGATTTAATTTATTTCACTTATATTGGTTTAATTTGAATAAGGAGGTAGAAAAAGTGGTTGAGAAACTAGGTTCACATTAGAGAAAAACACTACCAATAAGATGTTATTTTGGCATTATGTTATTTTTATTCTGAGAAGAAAAGAGGGAGGTGAAAGAGAATAAGATTCATTTAATCTATCCTCATCAACAATTTCATTGTCATGCCCATAGTAATCATCATAACCATTACTATAATAATAAGCATCATCATCATCATCATCATCATCATCATCATCATCATCATCATCACAAATTAAATCACTAGCATTTGTTAATGTGAAATCTTGAAATTTTTTCCATTTTTTCTTATAGTTATGAGAAAAGGTTATAAATTCATCAACTAGGTGAGGGGTAAGAGCCTTCTTGGATGTCATTTTAAACTTGCCAAAGAATATAATGTAAAGAATGAATAAAAACACACAATAGGTATAATGTAATCTAACATAAGTATATTTGAAACTATAGGAAATATTTATCCTGATGCATAGAAAAAATAAAGATTGTACTTGAAACCCTAAAGGTTAGTATTTGGATGTATATGGACCTAGTATGTGGATCTAGGGTTTTGGAGGGTTTATTGGTAATAATTTAAATTATATTAAATTAATGAAACCCTAATAAAGGATTTATTTGGATCAATTAGGTTGTGAAAAAATTAGAATTTTATAAGCCTAATTTAGTGTGCAATAATGTGGAAGGCAAACCCTAAGATGAAACCAAAGTTTTAAGCAATATTTGATTAAGTCGAGTTCACCAAATGAATTAAATTTTTAGGGTTTATGAAGTGTAAATCATAAGTTGTTAATAGGTTGAGTATAATAAATTATGGTATATATATGCAATAAACATAGCCACTAATTTGGGAAAGAACTGATCTAATCTGATGTTTTAAAAAATAGTAATGAATGAGATAAAATAAGTACTTAGTTAGAAACTACCTGAGACAAAGGATATAGAAACTATAAACTGGTATAAGAATAGGTTTAAGTTTAAAAAATAGGGTTTAAGTGTTAAAAATCATCTTATATAATAGATCTAAACCTTATATAGTCATTTTATGGTTATTATGTCCACTTTTGGTGTTAATGTGCTATGTTTAGGGACTAATCTATACTTCTAGGAGTAAATGTGCCTAAGTCTACCAAGCCAATTCCTATGCAAAAAAAAAAAAAAAAAACTTGCTTCAATATATGTGACTTATTTTCATTTATTATTCTCCAAAACCTAATGAACACCTACATACATGAAACAAAAACAAGATCAAGCAAAAAAATAAGGAAAAAATTAGGTTGTGGGATATTATGATCACATGGGATAGAACCCATGTTATCCTAACTACTACCTATATTAATCCCAATCATAGGGGTCTCATATTAGATGTAGTTATCCCTTAGGGAACATGTATAATCAAAATGCATGGTTTTCTAGAATTAATTTCACTTAGGCCCTTATTTGATCAAGCATGCAAATGTAGGTGTGATAGTTGAGTAGTATGTACTATGTTGAGTTGTACTATTGATTATTTTTATGTAATTATATGCCAAGATAGTAAGTTTTATATTTAAAATTCTTTGTGAGGATATTTATATATAAGGAACTTTTATTTTATGTAAGATCATTCTTCATTGGCTAAAAAT
The DNA here is from genome assembly GCA_037957365.1 of Torreya grandis. Taxonomy (NCBI): domain Eukaryota; kingdom Viridiplantae; phylum Streptophyta; class Pinopsida; order Cupressales; family Taxaceae; genus Torreya; species Torreya grandis. Next base: position 1,868,720 of record JARHVA010003403.1, on the reverse strand, counting down.
ATTCAAAAGAGAAATAAAAACATTAGATAAGTTTCAATTAAGGGTTAGGACCCAAAACACGATGAGAAAATGACCATTAGACACTAGCACCAAATTTGTACACTAGTGTTATGGTGCTAGCATCCACTTATGGAAATAATGTTTTGAGGTCAAAAAATGAGTAAAGATTGGGAAAAATAGGTTAGGGGGCCTTTGTGACTAGGAAGGGATGACATAGGACTACTAGGGGTTCACAAACAAGGAAAATAAGACATACAAAAAGACCAAAAGACCCAAAATGACCATGTAAAGAGTCACATTTATCACTAAGAACTTCCTATGAAAGAATAACAGAAGACATAGTACTTGTGGTTTCTTGACTAAATTAGGGTGTATACAATAAATAATAATGAATTGTCATGAAAGACAGTTATACATGCTCCATTATTATATGAGGAACATTTTTAGTAAATTATCACTATCCAAGTGAGTTATATTATACAATAGTGGTTCATTTGAATTACATTAAATCAATAAAATTAATCCATATTATGCTTTTAATCTTAATCATATTCAATATGATTACTAATATACTCATTTCAAATACCATCTTTGAGATAACCTCAAAATTATACTAGGTTATTGAATTGTTTAAAATCCGACCACTCTACATCATAAGGTATTGTTATTAAACATACCATTATATAGTTAAGCCATATGTCAATGTTGATCAATATTTATATCTCCTCGACAATTTTTCATAAGTTATTGCATTATTATCTCTCTCATAGAATCAAGTTTATATTTAACTTATAAAAATGTAACCCTTTAGTTAAGTTCCTTGAATGAGAGTTGGTTAATATAATCCAATCATGTTTTAATCATCTATGTGAGGTAGGAAGGTTAATATTAATTTTATTCAAGTAGTATTAACAAAGTAATATAATCCTTGAGACTTAAATAAATATAAACTAAAGACTTATCTAATCCTATGAATATAGTCCCATATTATTTTAGTAAATTAAATTGATTAAGACCAATATATCTTTTTTTACATGATTTAACATCAAAAAAGCTTGTTCCTATAATTTAAATCCAATAAACACAAAATTTAAACTTAAAAAAATATCATGATGATATCCTATTAATCTTTTAGGAATAACCCATTATTCTGCACATTGCTCAATTTGAGTGTAAGTGAACTCTACTAATACCAAATTCGTGACTTTGTAATAATCAATTTAATCCAGTTGTAGAATCACTAAGCATATGTCAAATTTAAATATTTTACTCTAAAAATAAATTTTAAACACTTAAAAAGGCATAGTCACTCATAATACACTTAATCTAATTAATTGCAATCATGTTCTTCAAAGTTTTATGCTATCAACCAAGACAAATTATACCACATATTCAACCTAGCCATTTCTAATAAACTCAACATGAAAATACTACATTTCTAGGTTAGTATTTTTTTTAATAAAATATGTAAAATACCATATCTACAAAATATATTTATTGTTCATAGTTAATATATTGAATGCCTTTCCTCATATTCTCCATGAGTTATATGCATATCCTAAACATCAATATTAATATATAAAGTGAGATTCATGCCATTAATAAATACATTATAAAAATTTCAAATTTAATTATAGAATAATGAACTACAAATATAATCTATTTCAATTATAAATCAAATCACACTATTTTAGATATATCTCAAATAGGTGCATATAACTTGGAAGTACCTTAACTAAGTAACAGGGTCATAAACAACCCAATTGAAAAGAAGTGAAAAAATAAATGTTCACCTACATCCACCATATGATAAAATCTAAATATCATTTCCACATAAGTAATCTTAGTTCCAATTAACATGAAACAACATCGACAAAGCTAAAATGAGTACATAGTTATAACCATGCATAGATTATACTTGCATAATATTCACCTTAATTGAACCATTGTAAACCATAAGTTTGATAACCATTATCACTTAGTTAATAGGTAAGTATTCAATAGTTATCCTACCATAAGAAAAACTATTTCAAATTGAACACACACATAAATTAATGATCACCAACTACTCCTTACTAGTATAAAACAATGCAATCTTCATCCAAGTATTATAAACATAAATACAAACTTCATTAGTTAATGTAACTAATCAAATCAACACAAGTAACATAAAAATATACCAACCGTGTAATCATAAACATGAACTCATACACAACTAAGTCAAAATAATACCTCGAAGTCAAATGAAAATACTCAATCACTAAACATAGACAATCAACTTAAAACCAATAAATTAATGATTGAAAATCACTCAATCCATTCTAAGATTAAATAGTTTATTTATACATATATTAATAAAACCAATATCCCTTTCCATCTATGTACATAAATTAAACAAGCAAGTTTCATTCACACTTTTAATTCAAGAGGATCTTATTCCTTGTGTAAATACAAAATGTATCCACAAAATAGATTATGGATAACCAAAATCTTCATAATAATGAATCATGAATCTATTCTAAAATAATGCATAAATTAAGTAACCCAACTGAGTCTCATCTATTATTCCATGAAGGTTATGCATATAAAACCTATACATAGGTATAATGAGCCCATCCATCAGTGGGTTTATCCCTATCCACCCCAACCATCAGTTGGGAAGTGAAGTGAGCACCCAATGACAAAGCTAAAACATGCATATACACATATTTCAATGTTGTAAATAGGATCATGGTAATGGTTTAATACTCCTATCCAACAACAAATTCCACAAACAATAAAACCCAAAAGTCACTAAACCCTAGTGATCTCAAAATAAGCCAAGAAATACACTAAAACACAAATAGAATATGGCCATAAGAATAATATCAAAATGATATCAAATATCAAGGTTCAAATTCCAAACATTTAAAAAACACAAACAAATATTTTAAAACTATTATAGAAACAAAATAAGCTACAACTAGTCTCATTTATCACTTTTCTTAGTTCACCTATATGTCATTCAAGGTGAGGTGAAACTATATTGTCTCTCACATAATTGATTTCCTTAATTTATTATCATATGTTTTCTAGTTTAGTCCTATTTAGGAGCCACATAAATGCTTCCAAACCCTAACTATATCTTTTAATATTCACAAGCACCTAATAAAACATCCATGCCCTAAACAAATGCTTTAATGACTTACTTATTTAGCTACATAATGTATTACTATAATATGCTACATAATATATTTTATTATTTATTTATTCTTTCACCTTTTTATTTGATTCTTATCCTTTGACACACACCTTATTTTTTACTACCAGATCACTCTTAATAGTTCTTCTACCTTCCTACTAGTAGTTTCACCTAGTAGAATGTTCTACTAAGTGAAAATCTAAAGAATGATTAGTTAAACTATTAATAACCTCAATAAATTGTTTTAAATGTATGTCAATGAGTTATACCCTCATTGACCTAAATTATACCCATAATTTATGTGAATGGTTTCTTACCATAATCAAGTAGCTTTTAACATAATGAAAACCCTAATTGAGTGCCAATACATAAGTTAATTCACCACTTTACCATCATGGTAGAGTTTATTAACCATCATCTTATGCCATTAAGCTAAATATTTTGTGCCTTGTGGTTCAAATAATGCACTAATTACTAATTCCATGATCCTTGGATAATATGCCTTAGTCCCTCTATTTATTTAAATAATGCACAATGCACTTAAACCTCTAAATAGTCTTATAATCAAGATACACAAAACTATCAAAGTTCACATGACCTCAAACATCTATTTTTAAAAGAACATAAATGCTAAACTCCATTTTATGACTTATAAATCTTGTTCAATTAATGTTAGAATGAAATAATTCCTAACTCTATGCTGACTAGTTATTCAAAAATAATAATATTTTACTATTTCAATAATTAAATTAAAAACTATAAATTTATAGAACATTATGACTATACAAAACAAATTAAGATTGAAAATGAAATATAAAAAAGATATTTGATTCAGGATTGTGATATATTTTCATCATTTTTTTTGTATTTATAATTACAACTTCCACCTTCATCACTACATGCAAGCTTCCAAATCCAACCTAGCTCATCTGAGGTAACACTTGCAACCATATCCACAAAATGCATCAGTAGTATCCACTCTCATATAAAACTATTACTAATAAATGAATTTAATGATAAAGTATAAATAAAATCAATTTGGAATAAAAAATGTTTTATAAATAATCACAATGTCCATAATATAGTGTATACAACATAATGCCAATGTAACATAATAGTCTAATTAAATAATGTCAATGTAAAATAACAATCCAAATAAATAGTCATGATAAAAAACAAGATAGGTGTGATCATGACATCCACTCTTCATTAAGAATGGTACCATCCTTGGGGCCTAAAATAAGTGAAGATATTTTTGCCAAAAAATATTTTCATCTTCCTAGGTAGCACGTATTTCACCCATTTGATCCCATTTAATCAATACTTGATGAAACTTTCTATTACACAACTTAATGTTGCACTGAGACATAATATTGATGGGATCAAACTGTATTACTTCCTCATCTACCACTTAAACATTATTCCAATCCAAAATGTGAGAAGGGTCTAAAACATATTTCTTTAATATAACTACATGGAAAACATCATGTATTATACATAGAGAAGGAGAAAGAGCTAGGCAATAAGTCACAAAACTAATTTTTCCACTATTTCAAAAGGACTGACATAGTGTGGTACTAGTTTTGAAGTCTTTCAAAACTTGATGGAAATTTTGTGATGTCTTAACCTCATAAATACTTTGTCAAAGACCTTAAACTCTCTATGTGATCTTACCAAATCATCATAGATTTTTATCTAATTAGAGGAAACTTTTAGTATTTGACATATAACAACCATTTTCAAGTCTTAGGCCCTAAAAACACTTAATTTTCTAGACTATCCTAGCCCAAATGAGTTCTACATTTATGCCCATACAAGGCTTCAAAAGGTACCATTTTAATTATAGAGTGATAGGTATTATTATAGGCAAACTCCACTAAGTGGATAAAATAGTCCCACTTATATTTTTGATCTATGAAATACATTCTTAGCATGTCTTTGACAATCATGTTCATCCTTTTATTTTGACCATCTATTTTTGGGTGACAGGTTGAACTAAAATTTAAATTGGTGTCAAAGCCAGTCATCATTGTTTGCCAAAATTTAGAAGTGAAAAACTTATCTCTATCCGAGATGATCAGTTCAAGTACACCATGAATGTGAACCACTTATTTTAAAAACCTTTTTCAATAGTCACAACATCATCCATAGTGTTGTCTATTGTAAAATGAAAAACTTTAGTGAGTTTATCAATCACAAATAGGATTTAATCATGTTTATTTAGATATTTAGGCAATATCATAATAAAATTCATTCATATTAATACCCATTTCCTTTCTATAATCAAATTTGTATATATAAAACCATTTGGATGGCCATGCTTAGCTTTGATATTCTGGCATGTAAGCACTTGAATACAAATGTAACCACATCTTTCTTAATACCAGGACAAAAGTATGGCCTTTTCAGCTCTTGTGTCATCTTTGTGACACCATGGTGAGCATAGTGATGTGATACATCACTTAATTTTATATTTTTTCCATTAGATTACCTGAGTTTGGAATAATTTTTTTACCTTTGTCTTATTAGCCCATCTAGATCTGTTAAAAAGTTAAAATCAGAACTTGTTGGTCCTAAACCAACATAAATTTTTAAGGATTTTGAGTCTAATTTTTTTTGTTCAAGCACTAAATCCTTAAAATTATATTTCATAATAGAGATATCAGCTATGTAAGTCCTAATTATATCATTGAATACTCTATTCTCTTTTCCATTTACATAATCTATATTATTATCAAAATTACTGATAAACTCCAACTATCTTTGCCTTACATTCAACTCATCTTGAATAAATAAGTCCACAAGACTTATATGGTCTAATTTAATTTTTAAATGCTTTCATAATGAGAAAAGTTTCTAATGTTTGAGTTCATGAATTATATTATTGAACTCTAGATCATGAGTTGGATAACTTTTCTTATGAGTTTTGATCTTTCTATACTCATGGAACCACCTTACCATCTTAGTTCAAAACAACACCAATGCCCACTTGACAAACATCATACCAAATTTTAAAGTTACCATTTAGAGTAGGTATGA
>JARHVA010003403.1:1740000-1857500 GCA_037957365.1 Torreya grandis | reverse complement strand
TTTGTGAGATATCATGTTAGAATGGATTTATTTATGATATAGATTATGTATTAGATATATACCATACATGGGTTTTGTTTTGTCACTCTAGATTCATGTACCATCATTATCTACCCATTTATGAAGGGAGGGTCATCCCCTTAGTAGGACATAGTGTGAGGTATCTATGATCCATTGTTTGTATGAAAAAACACTTAGATGATGATCTCCCTCCTAGTTGGAGTACTACACTAGAGACTACATTTGAGATTATAGATTAATACTTGAGTCATGGAGACTCGTGCTCCATGGAGCTTTGTATCATGTATTATTATTTGAGATATTATGTATTGCTGAAAACTATAACATTGATTCATTATACTTATACAGTAGTGGATGTAATATTGTATTGGTCATGGTTGAATTTTTACTATATAATTAATGATTTAGATGTAGTATTTATTAATTATTTGGCATTGTTCATGATTGTTATATATGTTCATGGTGATCCTTAGCTAAGTGGATTAGCTATAAACCTTATGGTTAACTAAATGAATGCAGTTAGTTAAAGATCACTAATTAGACTTATCATGGTGAAATCTATAAGATGAATATGTCTAATTAATTTTTTTTTAAATGTTATATTCTAGTAAAACCTAGTGGAATTGTTACATTATGGTATTATAGCTAAGTCTCAAACTTTAGGACTTAATGTGTCTTCTAACACAAACTTATTATTCTGATAAGTAAGAAGAACAATGGTCTATGATAGACCAAGAGGTGAGGGTAATTAAAATACCAAACCCTATTTTGATCCAAATCAATTTTCCATTAAGTAAGCTACAAAGTTGAACCAAATCCTCATGACCATGCAAGATACTAGGGCAATAAATCATAACCCTAGAATAAGAAGTGCATGTCCATGAAGATGAGAATGCTCAGGAGTAACTTAAAGAGCATATTATTGAGTAGGAACATTCTCAAGAGCAGAGGCAAGATGAAGTGCCATAGGATGTGAGAGCTTAAGTAGATGTAGATTTGGCATGGGATATGAAAAAGGTAAATCCACCCAATTTTTATGGAACTGTATATAGGGAGATGGAGCTGAAGCATGTCTGATAGAAATGGAAAAATATTTCAAGATTTATAATTAGTGTGAAGTCATGAAAGAAGTTTGGGGAGCTTATCATCTTGTTGGTGAATCAACAACTTGGTGGGAAAACAAGAAGCTCGATATGAACTTCAACTCAACCACCACCACTTAAGAATAATTTTTGACATTATTTAGGTCATGATGGATTCCATAGCTATACTTCAATCAAAATCTTATAGTTTTTTAGAATCTTAATAAAGATGATGTATCGATGAATGAATATTGGGAATAATTTAATAATATCCTTAAATATATACCTTGGTATCAGATGGATGAGAGGTTTCAGCTCATAAAATTCATCATGGAATTAAAAGCCCAAATTGGTTGTGAAGTAGATGTACATGCTCCATATACCATGGATCAAGTGTTTAAGAAGGTGGTCAAACAAGAAAAAAAACTAAAATCTCTTACCCAAGTTAGACATAAGTTTAAAAAGAAGTTTGGAAGTTTTGAACCAAATTTCAGAAAGAAGAATTGGAAGCATATGAGTGGAGACTCCAAGAGTCATCTCAAGAATCAGAATGTCAAGTTCAATAGTGGTTTAGGGAACAAGAAACCTGATAATGGTTTTAAGGGTGGTTTTAAGGGAAACCAATAGTCTGATAAGAAAGGACTAGTTAGAGGTTGATTCATATGTGGAGGTGACCATTATGATCGAGAGTTTCCTTAGGACAAGTCAAAAAATAAGGGTTCTACTTCTTAGTAAGGTATATTCTAACAATGGGTTCATGAAAATATTGATAATCATCAGGTTGAGTATCAAGTTTTTCCCATAGAACTATCAAGGATTTTGTTTGATCATCTAGTTTCTATTTTGATTGACATGGGAGCTATATAATGTTTCATTTCTCTTGATATGCTTAGTAAATTTTCTAGAGAAGTTACAATTATGCCAAATGTATGGTCATTATAGTATGGGAATGAGTCTAACATTAAATTTGACAAGTGTTTAATTGAATCAAAGATTAGGTTGCCTAAATTCACTATAGTAGTGGATCTTTTTATATAACTATTGGGGTCATAGGATGTGATCCTAGGAGTCAATTGGCTTGCAAAGCATAAAGCCAAGCTTGGTTATTATCTAAAGAAGGTTGAGTTTAAAGATGATTTCATAAATTAGACACAACTTCAGGGTGATAAAAGGGAGTTAAAGCTAAGCCATATTTATGAAATTAAACTTAAGAAAGATAAAAGGAAGGGATTCCAAACATTTATCATTAAGATAAATTAGATGGAGGAATCTAAGGAACCATCCATCAAAGATTATCCTTTTCTAAGAAACTTCCTTGATGTGTTTCCATAAGAATTATCAAGATTACCACCCAATCATGAGTTTGATTTCTCAATTAATATCATACTTGGATCAGAATCATAGTTTGAGGCACCACACAAAATGACAACTATTTAATTAGTTGAGTTAAAGGCACAACTTCAAGAGTTATTATTGAAATGGCTTATTTGACCAAGTGTGACAGCATAGGGTATACTAGTTGTCTTCATAGTAAAAAGGATGGCACTCTTCACTTGTGTATAGATTATATGATGTTGAATAAATCAATGATCAAGAAGATATATCCATTACACACATTGATAATATCTTTGATCAAATACAAGGGATAATAGTATTTTTTCAAGGTATCACTAGTTGAGGATTCATGAAGAGGATATTACAAAAAAGCATTAAGAACTTGATATGGTCACTACGAGTTCATGGTGTTACCATTTGGATTGATATATCCTCCAACTAACATTTATAAATCCTATGAACAACGTATTTAGAGACTAATTGGATCATTTTGTTTTAGTATTTCTTGATGATATCCTCATTTAATCCAAGGATGAGGAAGAGCACCTACAACATTTGGAACTAGTTTTGTAGTATTTATAAAATCACAAGTTATATGGAAAGTTATCTAAGTATGATTTTTTCCAAAAGAAAGTGTAGTGTTTGGGACATATTATATATGTGGATGGCATTTTAGTGGATCCAACAAAGATAAGATCCATAATGGAGTGGTTAGCACTAAATAATGCACACGAGGTAATAATTTTCATGGGATTAGTAGGATATTACAAGAAATTTATTTTTAAATTCTCTAACATAGTTAATCTAATTACCTCTCTTCAATAGAAGATTCATATTTTCATCTAGTCAGGAAAGTGTGAGATAGCCTTTTAGGAATTGAAAAGAAGGCTTACTTTACTGAGACATCTAGGGATGGACTTGGAGGAGTTATTATGTAAGATGGCTTATTGGTAGCTCTTGAGTCTGGAAAACTAAATCCATATGAGGTGAATTATGCCCTTCTTAACATAGAATTTGTGGCAATTGTGCATGATTTGCAAGTTTGGAAGCATGATCTATTATGGAAACCATTTGATCTCAAGACTAATAACTTGGGACTCAATTACATATTCACCCAACCAAAACTAAATTTTTATCAAATATGATGGTTATAATTCTTATTTGATTATGATTTTGATATTAATAATATCAAAGGCAAGGATAATAGAGTAAATGATGCTCTAAGTTATAGGAGGTACATAGTAGTCATGGCTACTATTAGGAGTACTTTCCAAGATTAGGTAATAAAATTCTCACTAGGAGATGAATTCTATGATTAGGTTAGGAAATCATTATCTGAGAATGCTTATAATTCTAGGTATAAAGGATTCAATATAGAAAGTGATAATCTTTTACAATACAATGATAAGATGTATGTGTCTGATAGAGAGAATCCTAGGATCACAATGTTAAAAGAATTTCATAATTACCCATATTTAGGACATATAGGAGTAACCAGTCTCATGATTGAGCTCATACCACTCTATTTATAGAAAGGAATCAAGAGAGATATGGTAAATTTTATGTCTCATTGTCTGGAATGTCAGCATGTGAAAGATGAACATGTGCATCTAGCTAGATTGTTATATCCACATGATATACCAGAATAGAATTGGTAGGTTATTAGAATGGAATTCATCCAAGGTTTGTTGTTATCAAAAAATAGACATGATATAATCTTGGTTGTAGTTGACAAACTAACCAAGGTAACCCACTTCATACCAGGCAACTTGACAAATGATGCACCTATGATTTCAAAGAGATTCATGAAAGAAGTGTACAAATTACATGGTTTTATATATAATATTAGTTTGGATCAATATTTGAGGATGAATTATAGGTTTTGTTTGACTCTAAACTCAACTCTGGGTACATAGTTGAATTTTAGCATTGTTTATCACTCGTAAAATGATGGACAAAGAAAGCAAGTTAATCAAGTTTTAGAAGATATCTTTCATATGTATTGCATGGATTAGAAATAAAAGTGGGAGGATTAAATTACATTGATTAATTTTTTTTAATAAAAAATCATACCAATCAGTTTTAAATATGGCTCCATTTGTGGCATTATATGGAAAGAGGTGTAAAACACCAATCAATTAGGACAAGTTAGAAGACAGGGTAGTCATTGGACCTAAGATGCTTTCAGAACTGGAAGATCAAGTCAGAATAATTAGGCAAAGATTGGTCAAGGAAAATGATAGAAAATTTATGTTGATTTTAAGAGAATACATAGGCATTTTATTGTAGGTGATAAAGTGTTTCTATGGGTTAATCCTTAGAAAATCTCAATTAAATTTAGGAAATTAACAAAACTTTCATAGAGATATGTGGAACCCTTATATGTTTTTGAAGTGGTCAATCTTATAGTGTATAAACTTAAATTTCCACCATATATATATTTTACATAATGTCTTCTATGTGTTTTATCTTAAAAAGTATGTTGTTGATCCTTTAGGTGTTAGATTGGAATGCTTTGTAGGTTCTAGATCTTAGGATGGTCAGGGTGGAACTAATCAAAATAATTAACACTCGTAAACTTAGTTTTCATAATAGAGAAGTGTCATGGTATAAGGTCTAGTGGGATTAATATTTATAAGATAGTTCCACTTAGGAGGACTATGATGAGTTTTGAAGGCTATTTCTACATTTTTTTGCTTGATTTACTATTATGCATTATATTATTTTCTACTGAATAATGTTTTAAATTCAAAACTTGTGTTTAAATTATTGTCATCGAGATGATGACCATATTTAGGGGGAAGGATGTCATATCTTCATTTCTCTCTAAGATGAAAAACCTATTTGATTAGTAGATTATTAATTCTTGTTTGATTAAGCTTTATGTTACATACTGATTATGGGATAGTTATGTGTTTCTTAATTTACATGATTGGTTTGATATGAGATAGCTATACTTTTTAATTTGTATATTATGATCATGTTTATTAATTATACAACATTATTTTATGTATATAATGATGTTTTGAGATAACTATCTTCATTTTTGTGAGGTGGATGCAAAAAAGATCCATCCCTTAGAGTGTGATAGAGGGAGAGCATCATCGAAGAGGGTGGTGTAGATGGAGATGTTGGGGGATGATAGATAGTGAAAACAAAAACCCATGCACACATCATAGTATTATATCATGTTTTGTGATTAATATTTATAGTAGATAGTTATGGTATGATTTGTTTTCTATTATGAATGTTTGTTGTGATTTTTTTGTGTTCTTAAATCATTTCATGTGATTATGTGATTTGACTAATCTAGTTACGGTTGATGTTACTAGTAAGTTGATTTGATAAATTTGTATTGAACTAGTTTAAATTTTTTTATTATTGTATTATAAATAGATAAATATTTACTTAACAATAATTGTTTGGATTATTTGTTAGAAATAATAGATGTATGTTATTACTTAATTGAGTCAATTTTTAATTGACTATTTATATTTATAATATTACTATTATCAATTTTAATATTAATATAAACCTATAAAAGACATAATGAATTATAAGATTTTTTTTAAGTATTAACATAATGTAAGGTGTTATAGAATAATATCATTGTGAAATAATTATATAAACGTCATTGTGTTAGTGAATTGGTTGCTAAAGCCTATGGTTATTGCTTAAACCTAGAAGGTTAACTTATGAGTTTGAGGTTTAATGCATAATTTTTGATTTGGATGACTTAGTAAAAATTACAATAGTATTTTTATAGTCATATATATTTTAACCATGCTATATAGTCATTATGTTAATTGAATAGTTGATAGTCAACATTGTATGGAAAGATAGTGATTATTGACTAGTCAAGGGTCAATATTACATGGAATAATATTGGTGATTATGACTTGTCATTTATTTGATTTTAGATAACCTAAGTGAAGTTGATGTTGGATTTGTTTAATTCAAAAGACATGCATATTTTATAAAGTAAATATAATGATTATTTTAATGAATCATTGGGAAGTTTAAAAATGATTAGGGTTTGTAATCACTCATTGACTTTAGTTAACTATCAATCTTGTAAAAATAATGATGTGAGTTAATTATGAACTATGCGATAAATAGTTTAGATTTTAGCTTAGTGGGGGTTCTATTGAGCTATTTTAGCGTGCATATCTTTGGTGGGTTTTGTTTTCCGAGAAGAAAGGAGAAATTCATGGTGAGTAAGGTGATGTAAATGAATAAAGGAAAGAGGAAGGAGAATTTGGAGGCATGGATACAAAGATTAATAGGTAGAAGGAGAAAATTAAAAGGTATTTGGGTTAAGGAAAGAGAGGATTCAAGTTCCCTATCATAATAAGCATTTGTTACAGGTCAATATTGTAATTAAATTCTTGAGTGATATGTTTGATGTATTTGTGGAAAATAATTGATTTAAGTTAATGGATTTCATTTGTTTTGAAAAAGGTTAGAAAAATAGAAAGGGTTGTTTGTAGGGACCTATAGATGGCTCGACCATCCATAGAACACTACATCTAACCCCATAACCCAAAGGGAAAGGAGGAGCGTTGTACATGTTAGCCATGTTTGTATACACCTCTATGAAATGTTCCATCTTTAATCATTTTTCAATTTGTAAGTCTTGACATATTCATAGATGGATTATTACATTTTTATGGCATCTTTATAAGGTATTATGATTTAGGTTTAGTTTATCAAACTAGTCATAGGACATAAGCTTTAGTGCTCAAACTTAAGAATAATCCTATACAAGTTACATGGAGTTTGACTATGTTATATTGGGTTGGGATTTATTTTGGGAGAAATAAATTATATGTTTCTATAAACTATTGATTATTTAATAGTATATATATTTAATGTCTTTTTAATAAATATTGAATGTGAAATAGTATATATATATATATATATATATATATATATATATATATATATATATATGTTATGTGTTTTCAAAATTGTTTAATTGTGTATAAAAATACATGTATATATACCCTAAATTATACATATGTATATATTTAGCCTAGTGCTTGATAAAATTCTATATACATATATATGAATTTGTATATATAGATATAAATGTATAAATGGAAGGTTAGGGTTTCATTTAAATTTTGTTAGTAAATATTTAACTCAATTTGATATGTGTATGGATATATAATTAGTGTTATTTATAAAACCTTATAGCTCATATTATCAAATAAATTTGGAGTTTATCCAATAAATAATGACTAGGCAGAATTGTATTTATCAAATGAACTTTATATTTAGGGACTGAGTATGTTTTAAGGATGAGTTATAATTATAACATTTGACTTCGTATTTGCTTGTATAAATAGATATATAAGTCTAAGATAGAGGAATTAATTCATAAACTAAATAAGTTTTGTATTCTCTATGCAAATTGAATTAGACAATATAATATATATGGATTGGTTATTGGGTTTCAACTTTACCATTTTATGGACTGTGTAAACTTTGGAACTGAGATACATAGTCATATATTTCATAATGGTTGATATAAAATGACTGTGTGTATGTCTTTGATCATATTTAAATGTAATATAATAAATCATTAATATGAATCAATTTGATTTTAGTAATTAGAATAAATGGAAAATGGAGTGTAAATGGTTGGTTGTGTATGAATGAGGATTCACATGAATTATGTGTGTTTCTAGTCAACAAGTATATTGATTTATTTTTAAAAAGGGCTTTGGGACTATTTTTTTTAGCTAGATGTATACTTAGAGTATATATAATACTCTAAGACAATTGAAAATGAATGTCTTCTTAGAGTATAATTTATATAATAAAGTATTTATACCGTGTTGAAATCGTACTTGTGAATTCTAAAAAATATACATATAAATGATATAAGTTATATGGTTGTGATTATGAAATAAAACTTGAAATGATTATACCATACACACACACACACACACACACACACACACACACACACACACACACACACACACACACACACACACACACACACACACACACACACACACACACACACACACACACGTTCACAACTATGTTATACTTGAAAACATTAGTTACATAATAGTGTAAAAATGGGTGCTAGTATATATTTTAATGTTATATAAAAACATTAAATTAATGTATTTAAGAGTTTTAAATATAAAGCATATTAAGATGTTTTTGGATTGTATTTTATTATTTATTTGGAATATAAACAAATAAATAAGCTTGTGTTATAATTTTTATTCTGGGGATAAAATAACATTATAGGTTGCTTTGTGATTAAAGTAACTGGTAGTCTAGATAAAACATTACCTAGATGGTATGTTATATTAAGGACTATTTTTTATTATGTTTATTATTCTACTATAAACTAGATGATATTGGATTTAGTACATTACATTTGACAGACTAAATGTGTGTACTTAGTATTTATGTACTTATAAAAAAATTATCATCTAAAGGTAAATATTTTGAATGAATCTATTGGTTTTTATATTATTATATATTTTAATCAAATCTCGCATTCATGACTCTAAATAAGTAGTGTATAGATTCCAATAGATTTATTAGCACCATCAATGCAAGTTAAGGTGTAATATGATTGAGTGGTGTGTATGAAATTGATTGATCCTAGAGATACTAAATTATTAAAATCTTTATCCAAATTAATGTTTTAATTAAAAAATGGCATTTCATATGTTGATATAGTTTTCATATTTGTGTGATATCATATTATAATGGGTTTATTTATGATACACATTATGTATTATATATCTACAACACATGGGTTCTGGTTTGCCACTCTAGATTCTTGGATTATCATTAACTACCCATCCATGAAGATAGGGATAGACCCTTATTGGGAGATAGTGTGAGGGAATTATGGTATGTGGTTGGTGTGGAAAATCACTTGGATGATATTCTTCCTCTTAGCTAGAGTACTAAATTAGAGACTATAGTTGAGATTATAGATTGATACTTGAGTCATGAAGACTCATGATCTATGGAGCTTTGTATCATGCATTATTATTTGAGATATTATGTATTTATAAAAGCTGTAACATTTATTCATTATACTTATATAGCAATGGTTGTAATGTTTTATTAGTCATGGCTGAAATTGTATTATATCATTAATGATTTAAATGTAGTATTTATTGAGTATTAAACATTATTCATGATTATTATATCTATTCGTGGTGCTCCTTAGCTAAGTGGATTAGTTATAAACCTTATGATTAAATAAATGAATGTATTTAGTTAAAGATCACTAATTAAATTTCTTGTTTTGAAATCTGTAAGATGAATATGTATACTTATTTTTTGTTTAAATTACTATATTTTGATAAAACCCAATGAGGTTGTTACACATGTATATATTTTTAAATAAAATCACTAGAGATCCCCAAGGTGGCACGCTAGGGATTATCATTCCCTTGTCTAATATCTCTTGTAGTTGAACCTTAAATTCTCTCAAATTTGCTACATTCACTCATTAAGGTGATTTGGATGTTGTTGCATCACTAAGAAGCACATCAATTACAAAATCAAATGAATTTTTCAAATGAAATCCAAGTAGCTATTATGGAAAGACATCCAAAAACTACTCCAAGATAGGGTATTCTTGGAGAATGGTTTATTTTTCCAAAAAAACTTAATTAAACTTAATGGCATAAACTTGGCATCATTTCCTAATAACTTTCCTTAGTTTCAGGGCTTAAAGCATTATTGGGGTTGAATATTTATTAATTCCTTGAATAATAATAAGTTTACCTTATCTATCTAAGCATTGGATCCTTTTATTATAGAAATCCATATTGGATTGATGCTTTTTAAACCATTTGATGCCTTATGTGATGTCATAAGATCCTATAGGGAAAAGGAAAATTTTTACTTAAGTATGAAAAATTATTACGTTGAGCTCAACTTATTAAAGACATTCTAAAATAGACACCTTTTTATAGTGCCAAAATCTACCTCCTATCCTTCTCTAAGTTTATATGGTTTGGTTTCACACTTTAATGCACTTGTATTTTCTTCTAAATCTATTGAAATTGAGAATGAAAAACTAGAAATTATACCTCAAGTCTCAATATGAGTAGATAAAAATTCTATGTTTTTATTCTATACAATTGTGTAGACTTTTTATTTATTTTTTAGTTTAGGACAGTCCTTGCGATAATGATTGTCACCACATTCCCAAAATGTAACAACCATTTTAGTTGGAATATGGACTATGTTAAATCTTGTGGAAGGTCTACATAATCTTTATTGATTTCCAATTTTAGAATTATTCTTAAAATAGTGAGGTTTAGAACTCTTACTATTAGAAAATTTCACTCTAAAGTTATAATTATTTCTAGTAGCCTTCTTTTAGTCACCCTTATTGAAATTATTATTGACACATGGAATAGTTATGTTTAACTTACCTTGTATCCTATTATTCCTAAACTCTTCTCTTGCTTTCTAGTGAGACTTATTATTCTTTAGCATAGCGTGTTGATTTCAAATTAGCAACTAAGGTATTTGGTTTTGTCATGTTCATATCATGCATGATTATTTCATTTAAACCCAATTTAAACTTGGTAACCTTATATTCTTCATCTTGCATGTAATTCACATGATGCAGGAGTCCCAAAAACTTATTTTCATACTCTAAAACTATCATAGTTCTTTGTTTTATTGACTAAAACTCAGTGAGTTTCTATTATTTATAAATGTTGTTCAGATACATTTTCTAAACTATTTATAAAATTTCTCCCATGAAAGAATCATGAAATCATGCCCAGTAAGAGCACATATATTTTTCAACCATAAAGCTACATCACCCTCCAATTATTAAGGTCCAATGTTTACTTTGATGTTAGAATCCATGTTATGCAAAGTGAAGTATTTATAAAAATTAATTAGCCATGCCTTAATGGCATCATCAATTTCTTCATCAAAAAATGTGGAAGGAGGAATTTTTTTATTTCCTTTATGATGGGATCCACAACTTTAGGTTGTCATGGATTCTCATCATGAAGCTCATCTTCCATCCCACCTTTTTATAAATTCTCTAGGTGAGTCAACCTTTGACCATAACTCTCTATTTTCCCTTAAATTTTATGTAATGCACATAGGATATCATGAAAAATAGTATTTTATTCCTCATGAATAAATGATTTGACATTATTTTGAATTTTAGTCTGGCTTCTGTCATTATTAGCATCAACATCAACATGTGCATTCTCATTTGGATCATTATTGTCAACCAAATAACTTTTGGCATTCTAGATTTATTGAGTTGATTTAGTTATTACCATCCTAAAAAAAATTAAGCATACATATTCAGACAAAATATTTCAAAAAAAATTCATTTTATTCATTAAACAAAGGCTATGATACCACATGTCATAACCCTTAAAATATGAGTTAACAAAAACATGATTTCCAATGGTTAAAATCATGAATTACAACACCAAGTTAGTCATGTAACATATATTTATTATTATAACTTCCTTACTCATGAAAATTCTAAACAAGGATTTAAATAACCTATGTATAACAAACTATGTTTGACATGAAGGTCAAGATAATCAGGATTGGTTCACTTATTCACACACAAGAGGATCTACTAGCCTCTATTACAAATGCACAAATTTATATATATAAATGATAAGTAATTACATCTCATCATGATAGTTTTTAAATAATAAATACAATACAATACAATGTACATATATAACATACATGGCTCCTTAGAGCATAGTTTCCCAAACTCTAGTATATGTGGCAATCACGAGTGTCATCCAAAAAATAATTTTATTGTGGGGAGGGAGAGCATCATCTAAGATATTTTCCACAATAACCATGGAAAAATTATTTTCCACACAAATACCATCAATTAATGGACCTCCATTCATATATGAGTATATAGTGATGGCACAAGAATCTAAATAGACAAACTAGTACCCGTGTGTTGTATGATTTTTAAAAATAAACATGCAGTGTATCATAGAAACTAATTTTATTAAAAGATATTTCAAAAACATGTAAATCATACTCATGTAATGATAATGATTCACTAAACATTACTTTGGCCAAATTTTTCAATAAAATAATGATCTATGGATCAGTCAAAATTCATACACACTACTTGATCATATTACCTTCATCTGGAATTATGATGTTAGTAAGCTAGTGAAGTTCATCTCACTAATTAATTAGTATCAAAAATGTGATATTTGGTTAACATAATATAACCAATATATTCATATAGAGTATACCCTACTATAAACCATTTCAAATACATGCTAAGCATAGGAAAAATAAAAAAGCATACACGTATTCCATCAAACATATGAATGAATATCACATTATTATCTATCCCATTCTATAAATAATGATTATAGTTTATAAAACCTGGGTAAAATACATATTTACTATATATTCTAATTACCACAATTAGTTTCCAAACATACTACACCCTGTGATAACCCATATTATCATAGTCTAGTGTTTTTAAGAATAACTACTAAGTACCATACTAGTCAAATAAAGTATTCATAAATCTACATAAAATAGCATATAATATTCCATTCTATCATTTTTTATATTCTCAATGAGTTTTATGTATGCATTCACAAGGTTCTATTATACAAAATATAGTTTTAAACGACTAATGGAACTATAGTTAAAAGAACACACCCCTACATGCATGTATATGTTAACAGGCTTACATATACCTATATTCTCATTAATAATATTTTTATTAATTCATAAATATTTTTCTTAGAGTGTTAAATATACACAACATGTTTTTTTCCCATGCAATATATGTAAAGTGATCCCAAATCGTAAAGCTTAATATGATATAATGGATGACTACGCTTTAGCTAAATATGTCTCACATGATTTACCTAAAACATATCATGATATCAAGAAGATTATAAATGCATACATGTCAGTACAATAAGTATAACCATTACTATTATTTACACAACAATACATAATATATTAGGTGAACTTATATTATCAGTCCATTTGCTATCAGTCACAAGATACAATCTCTATGCCCATGTAGAGAGATCTAATAATCTTAGTCATATTGTAACTATAAGAGGAGTTTAAAAATATTGATGATAAACATATATATTAAAATAAAATCAAAATTTTATGACCTCCAACTATTATAATTATAAACTTCATTCTAATATTGATGTAAAAGGAAATGGAAGAATACATGGCTAGTTTTTTAAAACATGTTGTAAAATCTTCACAGTATAGATTTATACTTTTGATCATTGTGAACCTACATATACAATATACATTAATTTTATTTTAAACACAATATAATGTATAAACTATGATAATATGGCTTAGATGGTGATATTACCACATACCCATTTATATTATCATATATGGTGATACATTTATACATATAAACATATATTACCATACTATCATATTATCATTTATATGGTGATATGATCATATATATAGATATAGTAATTATATAAATAGTGAGTTACCACCCTTATTATTTAAACATAAGAAACACATAACATCTATATAGGGTACCATTAGCTAAACATGATCATATACGGGTTTATTTTAAACATATATTATCTTATGGCAATGTAATCCTATTACATTAGATTATAAGGTTTTACAAAAACATATTACATATATTTATATAATCATACAGTAGGAAACAAAGGATAATGTATAAGAGTTTCCATATAAATCTACTGCTCAGATCACCCCACTAGATCCACTAATTTAGGTCTGAGCAGAGATTTCATTTTAATACACCATGTCGATCTATTGAATAGACTAAGAGTCACCCAAAGCCAAATATTTTATATTTATTTATAATAGGTAGAGTTTATTACAATAAATATTATCAGTTTACTTCAAGGAATCAGTTCAATTTGCCTTCAAGGGTTGCTAAATTTACCTATTCAATTCCTGAAACATCTACTCAGACCAATAGGTTTATATATATGGGTGTTATGCTTAGTTTTTACACATTAATTTGAACAATTAGACCATTGTCTAAACAAAATACAAACCATTCTCTTAATTCATCATGTAAAAGCATTGTTTACTATTTATTATAGATAGTAATATAATTTTATAATTTACTTAAATTAACAAGTTACAATGAATTATTTGTCCCTATAAGTATTAGTAATTTTTCAACCTTTGACATATACTAAGGTATTGATCAGTAATAATGCTTATTGGGAATAAATTTAACCATAAATATATTAGCCAATCACTGGTAATAACTAAACTATAGTCTAATATGAATCACCCTATATATACAC
Source organism: Torreya grandis (assembly GCA_037957365.1). Taxonomy (NCBI): domain Eukaryota; kingdom Viridiplantae; phylum Streptophyta; class Pinopsida; order Cupressales; family Taxaceae; genus Torreya; species Torreya grandis. The sequence continues at coordinate 1,842,742 of JARHVA010003403.1, read as the reverse complement.
TTCATAACTACATAATATAATTTGTTGTATAATTGAATAGGTAGTATGATTCATTTATTATGTATATGTCTTTTGTTTTGGTGTTTATACAACTCAATAAGTTGATTTATTGATGATTCTCTCTCTCTCTCTCTCTCTCTCTCTCTCTCTATATATATATATATATATATATATATATATATATATATATAATTTGGATATCATCTATATAAGTAGGTTGAGTATATATCGATGTTCATGTATGGTGTGAAGTAATTTAGAATATACTCATTTTACTTGGAATGCCTATTTCATATATTCTTTTCCAAATTAATTCATTGACAAATGGTTAACTAAAATGAACACACAAAAATTAATGTTTTTGGCATGAGCAAAAGTGCCTACTTGGTAACTCGTATAGTTGCTCTTTTTGTACTTGTCCTTGCTTCCTCTCCAATATATTTTAAATGAATCTTCTCCGTGTATCCTCTATGGGTTATTCCCCCCTTCTTCTCTCCTTGAATATCTCCTTTATGATCTTTTTTCATAGTCTATATCAAGATTAAAAGGGCATTGCTTTTTGAGATTTTTTCTTTTATTATTGTTTTTCTTTGTTTTTGTTATTATTTTATGAATATATTTCTTTTTTATTTTTCTTAATTTTATACCATTCCATTTTTATTTATTTATTTATTTATTATTATTATTATTTTTTTCTTTTTCCCATTTTCCCACTTTATTAGAAATTATTAAATTTTATTTATTTTAACACTAATCAATAATTTCACTAATTAGATTAGTATTTCTAAATTCTATAAGAATTTAATGGTAAATTCATAAATCAATAACTTAGAATTAATTTAACTATAAAAATCATTTTTCTACTCGTATTTAATGATCACACATTTTAATCACATAAAACAGTTTCCATAAAACCATTAAACTATGCTAGTAAATCATGAGAAAACAACTATCTAATGTAAGAAGTAATAGACACACTATGCTAACCATTTTATTATGAATTTTAACATGTTCTAGTTAATGTGGTGTGTGCATGGTTCTATCCATTTTCTCTATCATCCTCTAACATCTTCATCTATGTCACCCTCTCCGATGATGTTCTTTCTTCATCACGCTTTGAGGGATGAGTTCTCTTGTGTCAACCTCACAATAAGTAGGTAGTTAGACCATATAAACATGATATGTATATATCATAAAATATATCTAAAATAATAAATCAACATGTTCTTAATGTAAAAATATACACTAAATCTAACTCATATCAATGTAATCATGTAACCTAAGCAATATCCAACTATCCCATAACAACATATATCTCAAATCTTAGTTAAAAATAACCAAATCAAAAGTGTCAACTATAAATATCCATGGATAATAAAATAATTTTCTTAGAGAGGAATTGTAATATAAAATTCTCCCCCCTAAAGCTAGTCATCATCCTAGATGACTCTTATTCAAACATAAGTTTTGAATTAAAAATAATTGTTCAATAGAAAAATAACATAGCATAATAGTATCTAATCAAGCAAATAAATATGGAAATATACTACAAAAATCATCATAGTCCTCCCAAGTAACACTATCCTCAAATTATTAGTCGCACTAGACCTTTCACTATGACATATTTATATTACGAAAATGAAGTTTGTGAGTGTCAATTACCCTGATTGATTCTACTATTACCACCCCAGGATCTAGAACCTACAAAACATTCTAATCTAACACATGTAGGATCAACTATATAATTTTTAAGATAAGAAACATGGAATATATTATGTAATAGAGATAGGGTTAGTGGTAATGAAAGCCTATACACTAAAGGATTTACTATTTTTAATGCCTTGAAGGGTCTCACATATCTTGGTGATAGTTTCACTGACTTCCTAAATTTAATCAAGTTTTTCTATGGATTAACCCATAAGAATAGTTTTTCACCTATAAAATTTGCCTATCTATCATATTCAGATTAGCATAAATCTTATGCATATCATTGGCCTTAGTCAATCTTTGCTTGATCAATCTAACTTGCTCTTTTATTTATGAAAGTAGCTCAGGTCCAAAAACTACCATGTCCTCTAACTTGTCCTAATTGATAGGTGTCCTGCACCTTCCGTACAATGCCTCAAATGGTGCCATCTTCAAAGATGATTGGTATGAATTATTTTATGTGAACTCAACCAATAAAATATAATCTTCCCCTTTTATTTCTGATCCATACAATACATATGAATAATGTCCTCTAACACCTTATTAACTCTCTCGATCTATCCATCAATCTTTGGGTGATATGTTATGCTAAAATTCAGTTGCATACCCAAAGCTAAATTTAGAGTTATCCAAAATCTATAAGTCATCTTCAGATCAAGATATGAAATGATCTTCTCTATAAATCCATGCAACCTATACACTTCCTTTATGAACTTTTCTATAAGGGTAGGTGCATCATTTATCAAATTTCTTAGTATAAAATGAGCCACATTTGTTAGTTTATCAACCACTCTCAATATCATATCATGCCTATTCTATGACACTAATAAACCTTGTAAAAAGTCCATATTGATCACTTACCACTTATATTTTAGTATATCATGTGGATAAAACAATCCAACTGGTTGCACATGCTCAACATTTACTCACTAACATTTTAGACAATGTGACACATAGTCTGCTCTATCTTTCTTGATTCCCTTCTATAAATATAATGTTATAAGCTTTTTCATGAGTTTGGTTACTCCTAGATGTCATGAATATGGGGCATTATATAGTTAATTTAGCAATATGATCCGTATATTCTCTCAATCTATCACATACATCCTTCTATTATAATGTAAAAGACCATCACTCTCCAATCTAAATGCTTTATAATGAGGATTCTGAGCATTCTCATATAATTATTTTATTACCTAATCATAGAATTCATCTCCTAATGATAATTTAATCGATTGATCCTTAAAATTACTCTTGATAGTATCTATGTCTACTATGTACCTTATACAACTTAGGGCATCAACTACACTATTTTCCTTGCCTTTGATATAGTTGATTTCAAAATCATAATCAAACAATAAATCAAGCTAACATCTTTGATGAACATTCAAATTTGGATTGGTGAAAATTTATTTGAGACCCAAGTTATCTATCTTGAACTCAAATGGTTTTCCGAACAAGTAATGTCCATACACTTGAAAAACATACATAGTCATCATAAGTTTCAAGTCATGAGGGTCATATTTCACCTCAGAAGGCTTTATCTTCCTTGATTCATAATCCACCGCCATGCCAACCTACATAAGGAATCCTCCTAGTATATTCCCTAATGTATTTGTGATCACTAAAAGTTGACCATTGGGGTTAAGAACTCTTAACACTCGTGCTGAATTAAGCCTTCTTTTAAATTCCTAGAAATTTACTTTGCACTTCTCAATCCAAAAAACATTGGGGTTCTTCCATTGAAAATAAGTAATTATATTAGCTATCTTATAAAAATTTGGAATGAACTTTCTGTAATATCCTACTAACCCCATGAAAATTCTTACCTTATTCATATTATTCAACACTAGTTATTCCATAATGGCTCTTATCTTTCCTCGATCTACTGAGATACCATATTCAAAGATAATATGTCTAATATATTACACTCTCTCTTGGAAAAATGTGCACTTAGAAAACTTTCCATATAGCTTGTGCTTCTGCAATCATTGTAGAACTAGTTATGGATGCTAAAGGTGCTCCTCTTCATTCTTTCAGTATATAAGAATGTCATCTAAAAAAATGATCTAGATAATCTTTGAAAACACTATTCATGAGATTCATGAATGTTATCAGAGCATTAGTCAGCCCAAATGGTAACACTATGAACTCATAGTACCCATACTGAGTTATGAATGTTATCTTTAGAATATCCTCATCCCATATCCTTAGCTAATGGTATCCCACTCTAAGATCAATCTTAGAAAAGACTGTTACTTCACACATTTGATTTAAAAGATCATCTATACAAGGTAGTAGATACATATTTTTAATATTTTCCTTGTTTAAAATTATATAATTAATTCAAATTCAAAGGGTATCATCCTTCATCTTAACATAGAAAACTCATGAACCTCATGGTGACACACTTGGCTTGATCAACCCCTTAGTTGATAATTCCTAAAGTTGAGACTTTAATTCAACCAAGTCAATGGTTTTCATCTTATATGGAGCCTTATATTTTGGTTCTAAACTAGGTATGATATCGATAGAGAAATAAATATCAAATCTAAGAGGTAAACCGATTAATTCTTTTGGAAACACATCATGAAAATCTCTAATAAATGGGTACCCTTTGAGAGACGGTTCCTTAGATTCCTCCATTTCATTATCTTGATGAAAAATTCTTTGAACCCTTTTCCTTGATCCCTCTTGAGTTGTATTTTAGAAATTTAGCTAGCCTCAACTCTCTCTTCTCATCCTAAATTTTTATTTAATTTCTCAAATCATCCAAACACTCAAACTTATTTAGGTAGCATTCAACCTTATCCTTATATTTTGTAATCTAGTTGAATCTTAAGATCACATCATATGACCCTAGTGGTGTTACATATAGGTCCACTACTATTGTGAATGTAGGCAACCTAATCTTCACTTCAACTAAACATTTGTCAACCATGACTTTTGAGTCATTCCTATACTATACTGACCATGCATTTACCATTACTCTAGATATTATATTTAACTTACTAAGCATATTAAGAGCTATAAATAATTCTATAGCCCCTATATCTATCAAAATGGAAATTGGATAGTCAAACTAAGTACCTCACAACTCGATGGGTAATGCTCAAAATTTGGTTTACCAATTATCAATTGTTTCATGAATCTATTGCTAAAACTACCTTACTAAATATTATGGCATTTTCCATTTGACTTTTCCTAAGTAAATTCATGAGTATAATGGTCATCTTCACAAATGAAACAACCTCGAGGTGGTCCTTTCCTGTTAGTCTGTTGATTTCCCTTGAAACCACCTTTAGAACCATTTACCTATTTCTTGTTACCTAAACCATTATTGAAATTGGCATTCTAAATTTTTAAATTATTCTTGGAGTCTCCAATCCTCTATTTCCAATTATTATTCTTTAAGGCTGAATTAGAATTTCCAAAAAAAATATTGAACTTGTCCCTAGCCTGAGAAAGAGGCTTCAACTTTTGTTCTTGTTTGATTGCTTTCTTGAAGACCTAGTCCATGGTATAAGGTCTATGAACATCCACCTCTCCACTAATCTGGGGTTTCAATCCCATGATAAAATTTCTAATCTTGAACCTCTTATCTCCCTAATACTAACATATGTGCTTTAGAAGTTTGGTGAAATGCTCTTAGCACTCATTCACTGATAAGTCTCCCTACTTTAGATTTTGTAAATATATGAGATTATAATCAAAATAAAGTTATGGGAGCCACCATGACCTAAATAATGCCATAAACTGAACTTAGGTAGTAGTGGTTGAGTTAAGATTCATTTCTAACCTCTTATTGGCCTACCATGTAGCTTCCTCACCAGTCAAATGGTATGCTCCCCAAACTAGCTTAGTGACATCAAAGTAGTTTCAATTTTCAAAATAATTCTCCATTTAAATTAGCTATGCCTCAATTCTATCACCCAAAATAGTCCCATCAAACTTAGGTGTGTTCACATTATTCATTTCTCTAGCCAACTCCATAGATACCTAAGCTCTACCATCCTAAATATTTTCCTACTCAATAGGATGTTATTCAAGTACATATTATTGTTTTTCCTCTTCATAGCCATGAACCACCTACTCTAGAGTTATAATCTGATCCTTGGTCTCATTCATGGTTTTAAAAATTTGATACATATTTGTTGATTGCTCTATGGTAAATTAGGTAGGATCAAATAGAGGGTTATTATCATTGACAATTGATGGACCCTCTCCATATACTCTAGCTTTCACCATCCTACTTTTTGGAAATAGAAGGATATGAAAAAGTTAGTGGACTCATTGGATCCTAGAGTTTGAGCCATAGATTTGATACAACATGTAACATCCCCACTAGGATCTACCTAGAAATACATGATTTAAAAAAATACATATACTATAAATATATTACATCATGAGAATATAACCAGTGATCATATAAAATATTGTAAGTGTGATAACTATAAATGAAGTATAATGCATCATACATCACTGATCACTTTCATCATAAGAAACACATCATAATACAAATATAGAAAGTATTTACAATTAACTAGCCATATTTGATACATGCCTATAGCCACTACTACCAATGTATCATGAATAAGTAATTACAACTCATCATTATAATTTTTCAATAATTAATACAATACAATACAATGTACATAAATAAGATACATGACTCCCTAGAGCATAGTTTCATGAACTCTAGTATTTGTGGCAATATCAAGTGTTGTCTTAAAAATAGTATTGTTGTGAGGAGGAAGAGAATAATCTGAGCACTTTTTAACACCAACCATGTCCCTCCCTTCATGGATGAGTATATAGTCATGGCACAGGAAACTAGAGAAATAAGCTATTACCCATGTGTTGTATGATCTCTAAAACTAAACATATGGTGTACCATAAAAAACCCACTCTATTACAAGATATTACACAAAAATGTAAGTCATACTCATGAGATGAAAATATCTCACTAAACATTACTTTTACCAAATTTTTCAATAAAATAATGATATATAGATCAATTAAAATTCATACACACTACTTGATCAGATTACCTTCATCTGGCATTGTGATGCTAGTAAGCTAGTGAAGTCCATCTTACTACTTACATAGTATCAGTAATGTGATATTTTATTATCATAACATCACCAATATATTCCTATAGATTATACTCTACTAGCAACCATTTGACATACATGCTAAGTATAGGAATAATAAAAAATCATACATTTATTCCATCAAATTTATGAATGAATCTCACATTATTATCTATCCTATACTAGAAATAAGGACTACAATTTATACCACCTAGGTAAAATATATATTTAACTATATATTCTAATTACCAAAATTAGTTTCCAAACATATTACACCCTATGATAACCCATAATATCATAGTCTAGTGTTTTTAAGCATAACTACTAAGTACCATACTAGTCAAATAAAGTAATCATAAATCCATGGAAACATAAGTTTCTATTAAATAAATTATTCATAGAAAATAGAATATAATATTATATTCTATCATTTTTTATATTTTCAAGAGGCATGCAATCACAAGGTTCTATTATATAGAATATATATTACCACCAATGGAACTATAGTTAGAAGAACACACCCCTATGTACATGTGTATGTTAATGGGATAATGTATACATATATTATCATTAATTATACCATTATTAATTCATAAATACATTAATTATTATATTTTTACATACACACAATGTGTTTTTTTCCCCATGATATATATGTAAAGTGATCTCAAATCATAAAACTTAATATGATATAATGGAAGACTATGTTTTAGCTAAATATGTCTCATATGTTTTACCTAAACCATATTCTAATATCAATAATATTATAGCTACATACATGCCAATATAAGGAGAAAAACCATTATGATCATTTACATGACAAGACATAAGATATTAGGTGAACTTATATTATAAGTCCACTTCCTATCAATCATAAGATACAAGCTTTATTCCCATTTAGAGTGACCCACTAATCTTAGTATTATTTTAGTTATAAGTGTAACTCAAAATTATCAGTGATAAACATATATATTAAAAACAAATCAATAGTTTATGACCACTAACTATTATAATTATAAACTACATTCTAATATCAATGTAAAAGGAAATAAAAGAATACATGATTAGGTTTTTTAAAACATGTTGCAAAATCTTCATAGTATAACTTTATACTTTTGATAACTATGAACCTACATATAAAATATACATCAACTTTATTTTTAACATAAAATTGTGTATAAAATATGATAATATGGGTTATGTGGTGATATTTTCACATACCCACTTATATTATCATCTATGGTGATATATTTATACATATAAACATATATTACCATACTATCATATTATCAATTATATAGTGATATGATCCTATATGAAATATAGACTATAAATTGAGATTATATAAATAATTATTTACCAGCCTTATTATTTAAACATAAGAAACACATAACATCTATATAAGGGTACTACTAGCTAAACGTGATCATATACGGGTTTGTTTTAAACATTTATTATCTTATGGAAATGAAATATTATTACATTAGATTATATGGTTCTACAAAAACATATTTCATCTAGTTATATGATTATATGTGAAGAAATAGAGGATAATGTATAAGAGTTATCATATAATTGTACTACTCAGATCATTCCATTAGATCCACTAATTTAGGTTTAAACATATATTTCATTTTAATACACCATGTCACCCTATTGACTAGACTAAGAGTCACCTAAAGCCAAGTCTTTTATAAAACCTTATAATAGGAAGAGATTATTACAATAAATATTATCAATTTACTTCAAGGAATCAAGTCAATTTGCCTGCATGAGTCACTGAATTTACCTATTTGATTCCCTGAACATCTACTTAGACTAGTAGGTTTATATATATGGGTGTTATGATCAATGTTACATAGAGATATATAGAATTCAGCCATAGTACAAGCAAAATAAAAACCATTATCTTAAGTCACTGTATAAAAGTGTTGTCTATTGTTTATTATAGCTAGTAATATAATTTTATAGTTTGCTTAAATTACCAGGTTACAATGAATTATTTATCCTTGTAAGTATTAGTAATTCTGTAACCTACACATTATACTAAGGTTTTGATCAATAATATCACTTATTGGGAATAAATTCAACCATAAATATATTAACAAGTTGCTAGAAATAACTAAACTATAGTCCAATATGAATTTCCCTATATATATATATATACACTTTATAACTATAGAATACAATTTGGTATAGAATCAACTAGGTAGTATGATTCATTTCTTATGTATATGTATTTTATTTAGGTGTTTATACATCTCAATAAGTTAATTAATTGATTCTTATCTCTCTCTCTCTCTCTCTCTATATATATATATATATATATATATATATATATATATATATATAGTAGATCAACTGTATATAAGTAGGTTGAGTGTATATCAATGTCTATGTATGTTGTGAAGTAATTTATCATATACTCATTTTACTTGGGATGCCTATTTCATATATTTTTTTCCAAATTAATTCATTAAAAAATGGTTAACTAAAATGAACACACAAAAATTAAGGTTTTTGGCATGAAAAAAAGTGCTTACCTAGTAGCCCATATAGTTGCTCTTTATATACTTGTCCTTGCTTCCTCTCTAATCTCTTCCAGATACCTCTTCTCTATTTATCCTCTATGGATTATGCCCCAATTCTTCTCTCCTTGATTATATACTCTATGATCTTATTTCATATTCAATATCAAGATGAAAATGGTGTTACTTTTTGAGATTTTTCCTTTTATTCTTGTTTTTCTTTATTTTTGTTATTATTTTATGAATTTCTTTCATTTTTGTTTTTCTTAATTTTAGACAATTCCCTTTTTATTATTTTATTATTTTATTTTATTTTTCCCATTTTTCCACTTTATTGGAAAATTTTAAATTTTATTTATTTTAACACTAATCAATAATTTCATTAATTATATTAGCATCTCTAAATGCCATAAGGATTTAATGATAAATTCATAAATCAATAACCTAGATTTAATTTAACAATGCAAATCATGTTTCTAATAGAATTTAATGATCACACATTCTAATCACATAAAATGAGTTCCTTAAAATCATTAAATTATTTTAGTAAATCATGAGCAGATAACTATCTAAGGCAAGTAGTAATAATCACACTATGATAACCATTTTATTATGCGTTTTAACATGTGCTAGTTAATGTGGTGTGTGCATGGTTCTAGTCAGTTTCTCTATCATCCTACAACATCTTCCTTTATGTCACCCTCTTCGATGATGATCTCCCTCTATCATGATATAAGGGATGCATTCTCCTACGTCAACCTCACAAAAAGTATATAGTTAGACCATACCAACATGATATACATACATCATAAAATATAGTTTAAATAACAAATCAACATGTTTGTAATGTAAACATATACACTACAAATAACTCATATCAATGTAATCATGTAACCTAAGCAATATCCAACTATCCAATAATAGCATATATCTCAAAGGTTAGTAAAAAAATAACCAAATGGAATGTTTCAACTATAAATATCTATGGATAATCAAATAGTTTGCTTAGCGAGGAATCAAAATGTAACAAGATGTCCCAATTCTTTTAGAAAATGCTTACAAAACACTTTGATTTGAATAAGAATAAAATTCAAATTAAATTTTGAACTCCATGTTAGTGAATTTAAATAGATAAATTTATTAAACATATTTGAGCTCAAAAATGGTAGCCTTGGTAGCAATTATAATATGTACCAATTTTGTCATGGTTGCATAAAAAAATGATCAATCCCTTTTTGGTTTCTTAAATAATGTATGAGTCTACTATCCCAAAAATTAATTACCACTAGCTAAATGATAGGGTTTAGTATTTTGTGGATTTATATAGCTTGATACCATTTTGATTCACTAATATTGTCCTCCCTCTGATGTATCAATTTTTATTATAATATGAAATTATAAGTGCCTTATTAATTATTACCACTGTTTTTTATTGATAAATAATAATGAAATGTCATGAAGATAGATATACATGCTATAGTATTATATGAGGAATTTTTAATATAAAGTATCATTATCTAATTGAGTCATATTATACATTAGGGTTTCATTTAAAGTACAATAAATCAATAGAATTAATCCATATTAGGTTATAATCTTGATCATACTTTATAACAATATTATCTATAGTTGTTATTCCTAGGTGTGTTTTTATCTAATTAGGTAGATTTTATCTTATTCAATAAATTTATTTCCATTCCTGTGGGAATAGGAAGAGTCACGTTTTGAATGTGAAATGAATATCCATTTTGGATTTTATATTGTAATATTTTCTCTCTTTCAAACTTGAATCGTGAAATAGAATTTCATGTGCACTCCATCAATATTCTTTCTGTCATATCATTGGTATCAAAACTTATAAGATTATTATTATTTTCCATATTTATAGTTGTACAACATATCATTTTTATATATAAATTAATACGTTATAGTTTTTTTAGTAGTATTTAGGAGAATAGTAAATTTTTAGATAGCCATGGCATCTAGTTTTAAGGAGAAATTGGGAATTTTGATCAAATTTTTGATTGTTTACAACATTCTATTCAAAATAAATATGTTTCAATCCTAAGTGACCTATAAAATTATCTTATACATCTTATTATCCTACCTGTAATGGCCTAACATTGAGTGGTGCTTTTACCATTTCTCTTTATCATTTCTTGAGGCAACATGGAAATCTTTGTAAGAGAATAAAAAAGGAAGTAATTTCATTATTGGCACCATCTACGGGAATAATATTCTATTATTATATGTTTTATTTATAGCATTATATATTTTCTACCAATTATAGATGGTTTTGGGAGGTTTTGGCTTGTGATTTACTATCATGGTGAGTAGTTTTTCCACTTCTAGACATGCATTAGACTTCCAAGGTTGACAGCTTTGGTAGTTCCTTCTTTGTTCTTAGTTGTTCACTATTGGAGTTGTATATAAATTTCAATACAACCTAGAAGAAAGAAAATATATGAATTCTTTGTCTCATATTTCATAAAATACAAAAGTTAGAAAGTTTGTACATTTTCTTATTCTATTATTGGATTTTTATACCAAATATGGTGGAGAAGTAAGGTACATATTTTAAATCATTTTTATTCAAAAAGAAAAAGTTCAATATTTAGTTCTTTTTCAAATTTTATTTGTAAAGCAATTTTTTCATAGCAACTTAAAAATTACCTTGAAAAAACTACTTTAAGTAAATTCAAAAAACAACAACCAAATTTTATGAATTTAATGAGAAATAAGAAGAGATACTCTTTTACCCATATGTTTCTATCAAATAACATAAATCTAAAAATGAATAGAATGAAGTAAATTTATGTATAAGGTTTTATTTTTAAGCTGATGTTAATGATAGGGTGAATCATTTTCATGTGCCATATAGGTACACATACTAATTTGCTCTCACATACCATAAGGCCTATATAGGAAGGGATATATTATTCCATGTATTGATGGGTATATAGGAAGGGTGGGTATATCAAGAGGTTTGGTATATTGGTTTGGTGGTATATATAAAATGGGACCATTTTGGAGTGATAAGGATCCAATTGGGGTTAAAATTAAAGATAAAAACTCTAAATTCAAAAACTTAAAACTCAAAACCATGTATTAAATTAAATCTATCATTGGCAAAACATTAATTGGCAAAGACAACTATGTATAATGGTCTTTAAAAATGGAGAACATACTCATATTCAATGATATATGGTTAAATAATTACTATGGGAAGAAACAACCAGTTGAGACAATAGGGAATGCAAAGGATAATCAAGCATGGAAGTAAAAAAATAAGGAGGGATTGGCTTTTATGATGTCCTCAATTAATGGAGATGTGTTTCATCATATTGAGTGGTGAAATACTCCATGGGAAGAATTTCACAAACTTAAGGAGCTACATGATTCCCTCTTAGATTTGGAATTCATTTAGTTCCATTTGAATTGTTCAACTTTGATCTAAAATATGGTGATGTGATGAGAGTGGCTTTAGAGTTACATTTCATCAAGCATGATCTAGATGAAACAAGTGTCAAAATATACATATATATGACCATATTCATAAAATTCCTTCTTCCTAACTATTCAACCTACTTAGGGTCTCTACAAGTAAGCAATCAATTGAAGACTCTAGCTTTTGATCAATTGCTTGAAAAGATGGTAGAAAGATAAAAGGCCTTTAGAATAAAAATTAGGTCTATAATAGGAGAAAGTGTATGTTATGTCAAATAAAATTATTTTAAATCATTCAACAATGACATGTCTTCCAAAAATTAAGGAAATAATAAGTATAAGGAAAAGGTAGAAAAAATGAAAATCAAGGTGGTCAAAAATATAATGATAAACAAAACCTCTATTGTGAATGATGTGATAGAAAATGAAGTCATGAGACTCACAAATGCATAACTCCATGGGATAAAATTTAAGCATACAGTACAAATAAAGAGGAAAAATCAAATAAAAAATGTCAAAATTTACCCAATTCACTAGTAAATGTGTGTTTTCTAGTATAGATGATGAAGTAAACAATGTCTTAGTCAGTTCTTCATGGTTTGATGTTTGGGTTCTTGATACTAGTGACACTATACATATGAATTTATGAAAATATTTCTTTGATTATTTTAGTGAATAAATTTGTGGTGTGGTATACCTCATAGATATATCAAGTCTACGACCATAAGGAAGATGTACATTACAACTCATGTGTCTAGGGATTCCAGATTTCAAACTCCAAAATCTTATTTACCTTCCTTAATTGAAACAAAACTTTTTTTACCTAGTTCTCATAAGGCAACAAGGCCATTCCATTTTGTTGGATAATGGTGATGTCACTATCAAGAGAAAAGTAACAATGCAATCAACTTGAGTAAATATGAGGAAGGAAAACTACTCAAACTAAGGAGTGAACTATCAAATTCAAGGAATTGTGATCATCTTGTAAAATATATAATCTCTCCAAACATGTTGTGTCATGTTATATTTTGGAACACTCACTATAACAACATTCATGTATTTAAAAATAATGGTGTTTTTGTCATGTATACATTACCTATAAAATCATATGAAAAGTGTGAAGCATACATCTTGGCTAAACACACAAGAGAACCATTTCTAAAGTCACTATGGAAAGCTAACAAAAAATTACAACTAGTTCACTTAGAGTTATGTTCTCTTCCAATCCTATTTATTGGTGGCTATAAGTAATTCATGTTGTTAATTTATCATTACAATAAGATGATTTTGATATACTTTATGAAGAAAAAATTATAAGCCTTAAAGAGTTTCCAAGAGTTTCAAACCATTATTGAAAATGAAGATCAAACCCACATCAAGGCACTCAAGACAAACAATGGTGGTGAATACACTTCAAATAATTTTTAATCCTATATTTATAGAAATAGGATCACATACCATCTCAGAGTTCCTTACATTCCACAATAAAATGGAGTTGTATAAATAATGAATAGAGTTGTGATGAATATGGTTTTTGCTATGGTGTACTACAAAGGGGTAAATCTACACTTTTGGATCTAAGTAGATAAAAAAATAGTATACCTCTAAAATATATCACCATCAACATCTCTTGAATCTAATACTCTTGAGATTTGGTGTGGTTATTTTCCTTCAGTGTAAGATATTTAGATTCTTATATCCACTTGTTATGCAATCTCTTAGAAATCTTTGTGGTTTCTCCATGTATATTCCCTCTTTTAGGTCACTGTGAAGAAAGGCATTCTTTAAATTCATTTGATGAACATCCTAGTGGTGTGCTATGATAATGGAGAGAGTGAGTCAAATTGAGTTAATTTTGGAAACTAAAATGAATGTCTCAGTGTAGTTAATGTTAAGAACATGATAAAAACCCTTTGCTACCAAACATGCTTTAAATTTGTATACAAGCCCATTTGTTGAAAACTTTATTTAGTAGATCCACCTACATTGAAAAAGTTTTCTTGCTTTAGGAAGTGAGACTAAATCCCAAGCATTATTCATCTATAAGGAACTATACTTATCTTCCATAGCATTATCCCACTTAGGAGTGTTTGATTCCTCTTGAAAAAATTATGGATTGGAAGAAAGATGTAATGAAATCATGTGGGGCATCATGTAATTGTGAATGTGTACCCATATTATTTAATGGATATCCAACCCATTAGCAAGCACTTTGTAGTGTTTATCTAACCAAAATAAAACTAGTGCTTAGAGAGTTAGGAGGGGATTACTCATCATCTAAGGTATTATAGGAGGAGGGGAATCCTCATCACTATTCTCATCTTCATAACTAGAAGAAGAATATGGATCATTAGGAGGTTGATTAGGCATATCTAAATTGTCATAATTACCACCAAAATTAAGTGCATCTAAGAAAGGGGGATAGGTGTCAAGTGTGGAGTCTGAAGGACCCTTTAAAAAATGAACACTCATCTTGATGAATAAATCATGATTGGTTGGGTGGAAATGTATGTATCCCTTAAGACCCTTAGGATATCCAATGAAGATGCAAGACTAACTCTGAATTTCAAATGCCTTACATTTATTCTTTGTAATGTGAGCTATAAAAGGCAAACTAAACACTCAAAAGTGCTCAACTATGAGTTTATGACTACTCCAAAATTCAAAAGGAGTGACTCCCTTCAATGTTTTATGAGGAACTCAATTATGGATGTAACAAACATTGTTGATGGCCTTGGACCAATACTAAGGTGTAAGAGACTTAGAGTATAGCATACATTTGGCCATTTCCTTCAATTACTTATTCTTGTGCTTTACAAAACTATTCTATTGAAGACTATATGAAATTATACACTACATTTAAATCCCCTATGATGTAAAAAATTGATCAAAATGGTTACTTACATACTCACCACCATTATTGGTGCACAAAATATTGATGGGTTTACCTGAATATTTTTTATACAAGTACCTTGAAGTACTAGAAATTGTTAAAAACATCTGATTAATACTTAATAAAACACACTCGAGTGTACCTATATTAGTCATCAATGAAACTAAGCATGTATTT
The DNA here is from genome assembly GCA_037957365.1 of Torreya grandis. Taxonomy (NCBI): domain Eukaryota; kingdom Viridiplantae; phylum Streptophyta; class Pinopsida; order Cupressales; family Taxaceae; genus Torreya; species Torreya grandis. The sequence continues at coordinate 1,826,897 of JARHVA010003403.1, read as the reverse complement.
AGTCTTGTTGAATTAAGGTTTTAAAAATGGACCACTAATGTCAATTTGAATAATCTCTAACATTTGTTAAGCTCCCTATGATTTTTCCTTATCATACTTCTTGTATGAAATCAAAAATGCATCATGCCCATAAATTAATCTTAGATCAGATGGGATAGAGCATACCTACACTTCTAATTGGGGGAGTATACAATTGTTAAGAAGGATCATGACCAACATGAGGATATGCTAAACCTGATTATGGGATCACTTGTCATATAACACCATGTGAGGTAGGGTTCCAAAGCCTATAGTCTAACACAATCTCACAACAAGCCTAAAAGAGTCTTATGATTTAATATTTCACTAATCTAATAACAAGAAAAGTAAATCTAATCTAGTGCACACCAAAGCTTATGGCACAAAGTGGGGGTTAGAAACAAAATAAATAAACAACTATAGTAAACATGTATAAAAGACATAAACTCACATCAATTTATACAAAATATTAATACATAGAAGAGAAGAATATAAATGCACTATATATCTACTCTTATAAAGGAGGAATAAAGTTAGGAATACTTAACCCACTGAGCCTCAATCTCTTCCTTAGATAAGGTTATTTACAAGATATTGTTGTGGTATGTAAGGATAACTAAGATAAATCAGCTCTAAGGTACACAACCTATCCAAGAATCCAAAATACTTATCCACAAGATGAGATCAGAGCTCTAAAGAAAGTATTGAACCCTTAATATTTATTCCCTAATTAGAATGGTTAATAGGCAGATGTTCATTTATACTTATTTGCTTAATTCTTCACTCGTATAAATGGTGGTAAATAACCTTGTATGTATAGTAGTATCTTACCCTGAAATCATTTGAGAATGTCAGTTATGCTAGGTCAACCTAGTTGACCTAGCATGTTTTTGGCTTTAACTCTCTAGGTCTATGTTAGGTCAGCCAAGAAGCTAACAAACCAAAAGCAAGAAAAAATCCCTAAACTATGCTAGGTCAACCTGGTCAACCTATCATAACTGACAATTAAAAAGGGTGACAAGGAAAGAAATAAAGGATAAAACATAGAAAGTGATAAGAATAGTTAAAAATAAGAAGAATAAGCTTGGGTTCAATAGTTTCAAGAGGCTAGTGTGTGGATGATAAGTGGCAAAAAGAATAATATTCATATGAAGCACTGATGGTCTACCCACCCCTTTCTCGATGCACCCCTTAAGGCATTTACTTAGAGAGATTGAGACTCAATAATTTCTTATAGATATAAAGTGTTAGTAATCAATAAAAGTTAAACATATTATGTATATGCATATGCCCCAGCTGAAGCTCATCACATGTCATGTAAGTGCAACATGGGATGGTGCTTTGAAAGAAAACATGATGACACATAATACAGATGCTAAGTATGGTGAAATAAGTAGTAGATAAGATAAATGAAAGAATAGGATTGAAAAACACATACCTTTAACTTACCTTAGTGCCATAGATAAAGAAGTAGACTACAAGAAATGTGAAGGTGTCCAATGTAGAGTACACTATGTGAACCTATAGAAGTTAGTGCAAAAAATAGCCAAAAATTGAATTTTTTGGAAGATATACATATGATAGTGGAAAATAATCTCTACTTCATGATGTTTCTAATGAATTTTATGGTTTGAAAAATGTATTAGTATAAATAAAGATAGAGGCAAAATAAGGAATCTGCTTGAAAATAAATGAAAGAATTGAGTTGTTAAAAAGTGGTTTTAAATAAGAAAAAAGAGAATTCATTTGGAATTTTGATTTATGAAAGAGAGAAAATAGAGCTCTGAGACCAAACAAGCCTAAGATGGTGATGGAATGACATGCTAGACAAGAAGGACACCCAGAGGTAGAAGTAGGTGCACTACAAGTATACAACTATGGATCTAAAACCAAGTTTTTGAAATTTTTATTGAATTAAGTGAATTCATGATAAAATTTTATTTTAAGAAATTATATATGTCAAATTTGAGAAAACTTAGATTATAAGGGTAGCAAACAGGAAGATGGGGAATGGGTTTGAAGGGTTTAAGAAGAAAGTGAGTGAAATGCACATTTTAGTAAAAATATATTGGGTCAACACACATAATATACTAGGTTGACCTAGTAAGATGAAATAGGGGCAGAATCCATATGGTTGACCCAATAGGTATGGGTCAACCTAGTGTAATTTATAGGCTAAAAAGCTAGAATGGAGTGAGTAACTAGTCCATAAGGGCCAAAATGAAAACTCAATATTAGGTAGGGAAATATAAAAGGGTTGACTTGGAATTTGAAGTCAACTATGACAAAAATAGGGAAATTTTAGTCAAATTAGGTTGACCAGGGAACCATAATAAGCATGGAAAAGCATACAAAAATCCGAACGAGGGTTAAAATGGCTTGAAATGACTAGAGGAGGGAAAGAGGGACCAAGTAAGCTATAAATAGGATAAAATGAATAAAATAAATAAGGTAAAAGCAATTATGCTTGTTTTTAATTAAAATTTTAAAAACTTGATGTGTAAAGAATGTATTATGATTATACATGACATGGAAGAACTAATACATCCTTTGTTGTTTCTTTGTTATAAAGATGACTAAGATTCTAGAGGTTGGTGGACATGTCTAGGTTGCTAGATTTGTTAGTTATATTTTTAGATGGAAATTGAGCTAGACTGGTAGTCATCAATCTAGGAAGTATATCTGATATGTGTAGGATCCCCTTTAGTGATGACTTGTTAGTCATGTTCTTGAGATGTTGGGAATAATTGACTAACACCTTTAGATGGGAGGTGGATGGGGATGTAATAAAGGTGGGTATCACACTAACAGATGTCCATTCCATCCTTGGGCTACCCATAGTAGGAGTACCAGTAACCATAGGGGTACCAAATATCTTAGATGAGAGGAGAGCAGTAGCCATGTGGGCTACAAGCTCAGAGATGATATTGAAAGGATACAGAGTTAGTATAGATGATGTGTATATATCACAAATTCTAGATCTTTGGAAGGTGGTGATAGGCCTTGTGACATAATAGATGCTCTATCATAAGTTGGATGGGAAGGTACCACTATTCATGGTAGCCTTGAGTAGGATGATGATAGAGGAGGGAGTACTGTATGATCTAGTTTTATCATCTAGATCTAGCTCATTCATGGTTTGTTTGAGATGCTACTCAGAGGGAAGAAGACTATAAGACCAATCATACTATTAAAAACATTGATATATGAGAGATTTCCCATGTATCAACTAACTGGGTTGCCCCATGTGGTTAATGATGGGTTACTTCAAGTATAAATATAGAGAGAGGACCAAGTAGCATAGGACATACCCTATGTGCTAATGATATAGTCATTGAGATGTGTATACATCATGTGGTAGCCATATGGGCACATAATAACTACATGGGTGAGATTTTACATAGTTGCACTAGAACTAGAGAGGAGAGAGGTGGTTAGACACTATACATGGTGGAGAGAAGCACATTTAGTGGTATGGGTTCTAAGATAGATGGGCCTACCTCATTTGGTGACACCAATATTGATGCTTGACTAGTAGGTTGAACATGTGAGGGAGCCACAAGGGAAGAGGGGACTCAGAACACTGACAGTGAGGATAACACTAAGGCCATATTAGGAGCAACCATGGAATAGTTAGGCATGATGACTGGAAAAAGAGGTAAAGGAGGTAGAGATATTAGATTTACCACTACCAGTCCCACAAAGAGACTAGTAATGGCCACTAAAGACATGGAAATAATAGAGATAGGAGAGAGTGGGGAATATAGACATCCTAGATGATCTCATAGATGAACCTAAGGATATGATAGAGAGACCACTCAGATGGAGGCTGAGACAAACATGAACCATGACAGCCAAGTTTGAGTTGAGGAGACAACTGACTGAGGAGGTATTAGGAGGTTGCACAAATGGGGAGATTATGCTAGGTAATCATGTGGATGATGATACCATAGGAGCTAAGACATAGATAGGTATGAATATGGTTAAATTATTTATTAAGTTTTTATTTGGTAGTAGAGAGATATAGATAGATATTATGAGATATGATAGTGATATAATATCCATCTGGTGTGATTTTGAAGGCATACCTAAAGATGAGGAGGAGAGATGGGGGTCCCTAATGAGGGGAACACTCCATGACATCCTAGATGAGACTCTAAATCCATATGATCCCATGACACTAGAGGATCTAAGTGTACCATCTTCCTTAGCTTAGGTGAGATGGTTTAGATTAACTAGTGAGGTAGTAAGGTAGATATAGGTGTAGAGAGAGGATGTAACTATCTATAGAGATGGGTGTAGGTGAGAGATAGGTAGAGTAAGCCTTTTTAGATGAGAGATTTTTGCATCTAGAGATAGTGACATAGATGGTGTAGGCATATATATTGATGCAAACTCAATTGACATAGGCACATAAAATGACCTAGGCTAAGTTAATGTAGGCACAGGTGTAGATAACATGCCTATAGGGATAGGTAAAGGGATTGAGATCTAAAACTACCTTGTTAAAATGCATCATTTAGATGAGTCCGACCAAGGCCTCAATAGGTAGTGTGGCTAGGCCACAAGATAGATAGGATGGAGCCCAACCCTAATGATGAGGCTTTGTATATGGTTATATATGTTTTATCAAGTTCATGGTATATATATATATATATATATATATATATATATATATATGATGTATAATTTTAGATTATTGGTGCTGATTGTGCATGGTGTCTTTACGATGGTTGTGTTTTTGGATGCTTTTGGATATATTTCTTTCTAGTACATGTATTTAGCTTTGTTGTATATGCTATAGGAAATATATGTGGTGTGGTTTATTTTTTATAATTATTGAGTACACATGCATGGTTAACAAGAAATAAGCAAAAAAGGACTTGGAAAAATATAATCAATCAAAAATGCACTACACACTAGTTCATGTTGGGAAATGTGTAATAACAAGAAATGACTAAGTATAAAAATACAAGAAAATGGTAAACAAGATGGTCAAAGGGGATTTGTTTTTAAACCAATGTATAATATTTTTTCACCAAATTAAAAAAGGTAAAATCATACTAAATAACATGTTGGGAAGTATGACAAACACTATAATAAAATGGAAGGTATGTAAAATGGCATAAATGTTAATAAAAACAAATAAAAATTAATTCAATCAATTATACTATTTCATGATGGAAAGTATAAAATAAAATCAAAATATGTAAAAAATTGGTCTTAAATTTATCATACTAATTCAAGCTGGGAAGTATGAGAAATTCAAGAAATGGTTGTAATCTTACATGCACTCAAAAAATAATAAGATAAAGGGCAAAATAAAAATTAAGTAAGCATAGAACATACTAATATAAATATGGAAAGCATGAAATAAAGTGTAAACTCATAATCAATCAAATATTATCTCATATTTGACCCATAATTTTGGATGGTGACTTGATTATTGGAAAATTTTGTGAGGAGGGCCAGGTCCTATCCATGGTCTTACACTACAACTCATAAAAAAAAAACCTAAGGGGTACCAAATCAAGATTGGTAAGTAGAAGTATAAGGAATGGTAAATCAAGGATTTGGGTAATAAGATGGAAAAGATGGTAATTTTCAAGGGATGTCAGGTCCTATCTGTGATCTTATAAAGTAACTAACAAATGAATATCCAATGAGGAGTGATCAATAAGCAAAGCAATATTTCTCAAGAAGAAATATGAGGGAAAAGGAATTAAATAAGGAATGTAAAAATCAAGACTTAGGAATCTTATGAGAAGACCTTAAGAGGCAAGAGGCATTCTAAGGACATGAGAAGACACTAAGTAACTAGTGGTCATCTATGTACAAAGGAAACCTGCTTGCTATATACACAAAACATTATAGGAAAATAGGTGTGCTACTAAGATCAAATCATGAGGGTAGATTGGTACAAGGAAAATAAAAATGGACCTACCTTCCCATAACATTTTATTCAATCTTTAGGACCCCTTATAGATCCATCAGTCTACTATGAAGATTGGTTACTTGCATGAGAAAGTAGGTAGTACTAATTTTTTTTTTTATTATCCTCTTCTAATCTACTATACTATCGCACCCCAAAGGACCTTGGCTCTACCATGAGGCCAACTATGGAGTTTGAACTTTGACTATAAGAATGATATGTGATTTGAAACATGTCTTTTAGTGTGATTAGACTTTTAAGATTATTTAATATTTCTACCTTTTGATGTCATTAACTTTTGTTTAAATGATTTGGATTTTAACTTTCTTTTGAAGGATTTTAAAGATTCCTCCTCCATACAGATTTATAATGACCAATCATGAGAGAGTTGTTGATCCACATGAATGAGCTCTAGGCTAAGGATAAAGGAAAATTAAGTAACAAAGATAAAGACTAATTAGGAAACTTAGGCTTGACAATGAACTGAGCATGAAATCTCAAGTCTCAATCATGTATATGCTTAGTTTGCAAAAAAAGGAAGAAGGGAAAAAGGAGATCCAAAAGAGGACTAGTGAAAAGAAATAGTAATGAGAAATATTGCTTGTGAACTGATCACATGGTAATAGGAGATAGTAATCAAAGGGAAGAGGTTAAATATAACCAAGTCACCATGATAACTATCTGTGAAAAATAGAGATAAGAAAGCAATCAATCAAAAAGATACAAGGGAATAGTTTTGAGAAAAAATCTAAAGGAAAGGAAATAAATGATAAGGGAAAAATAACAATGATAAGGAAAATAAAATTATATGTGAAATGTAAAATGATAACATAAGCTAACTATAGTACAATAAGAAGGAGAAACATGATATTAGATAAGAAAGAATTTGACATAGTGTCAAATGATATAATCAAAATAGAAATAATATTGGATCAACATCCAATCCAAAAATAAATGAGAAAGCACCATGCATTTTCTCATAAATATAGGTAAATTTGTCCACACACATTATCCAATACATCAGATAAGTCTCTATGAATCTGAATACATATTGTAGATAATGTCTCATCAATCTTCATTGAATACTAGGAAAATACTTATTTTCTAATCTCCTCAATTGAAAAAGTAATAAGGCTCAAAGGATCATGCTAAGGAGGAAAATTAGGCAAAGGCTGGTCAAGATAATGCATAAAAACATGATCTACATGAAAAGTATGAATCAAAAGTGGATAAATATCTACAGGTGAAGGAATCATTGGTGGAAAATAATCCATGGGTGAGGGATGGTCCACAAGTGAAGGAATCATAGGTGGAGGAACAAAAGGTGGTGAAGGGACCATAGGAGGTGATGGAACCACTAGAGGTGGAGCCATGGAAAAATAAGGAGTAGCCTTCTTATGAAAATGACCTATGGGAGGAATGGTAAAAGGTCCATGGATGGCTAAAATGTGATGTTTATGATGTTGTTGAATAATACAACAATGATAAATGTGATGCATTCCACATAGTTTCCATAGAAAATATACCTCACCATACTTATGTAAATATTTAGGAAGTACCTTTGGGGGAGGTATGGTTTTATCTGATGATGGGGAAGAAGGACATAAGATATTATCACAACTTATGATAATCAGTGGAAGAATGGTTTTCTATCCCATGGAAGCAATAGATATGCTTGTGAGTGGTTTTAGGAGCACTCACAGAAGGAGGTGAAATAAGAATGAAAGACGCTGAAGAGGACTCATCGGCCCATTTGGTGGGAAAATTTCCATATTAGGAAATAAAAGCAAACCATCATCAATAGAGGGTGATGATGAGGAAGGAGTGGAACTAGTCTCAATAAGAGGAGCACTAGGATGAGAAGCAAGAAGAGGCTTAGTAAAAATAGGAGAAGAAATAGGTTCAACTAGAGTGGGAAAATGAATAGGCTTAACGATAGCTATCCCTACTAAAGAAGGAGTGGGATTTACAAAATGTCTAAGGAGGACTACCTTAGGTATGGTAAATTGATAAGGTTTAGACATAGTATGATCCAAGAGTATGGTCCTAAGTGGCTCCTCAAAAATTGGAGGTATCGATGCCATCTCTACCCTATGATAAAGAAGAAAGGTGCAATTATCAATAAATGTAAATGAAATAGAATGATGAGATACATGAAAATAATTAAGTAAAGAAGAGAGGTAATGAATAATCTTGACATCATAGGCCTAGACAAGGCCACCTAAAAGAGGGTCATTTAAAAAATAGAGATCATCATAATCTAGAGTATGAAGATTGATAACACAGGTTGGGATCACCTTGTCATCTAAGGAAGCTTGGTGAATAGAGTGCCTAGTCTTGGTTAAGACTTCAAGAACATCATTAAAAAGAGGCTTACAAGAATGAGGTTGTAAGGAATCAGAAAGCTACAAGATGAGATGAGGTGAGAGATAAATTTTTTTGATCTTTAGGTTAATCTCTTTGGTCTCATCATCATCAGAGTCTAAAATTTTGGGAGAAATGTTAGCAATGAGCTTAGGATGTCCACTATAACCTCTAGTTGAGTTGATAGGAAAGTTGAGATGATGTGACTCACATAATGGAACACTAGGCAAAGTCTCAAGATTAGGTATCTTGAAGACACCATGATCTTGGCATTATTCAAAATTCTAAGGGTTAGTGTCTCTTTGAACCCTATAAATGGATCCATTATGAGGAAATTTAATGCATTGGTGTAGACACCTAAAACTAGCCATCAATAACCTCTAATCAAGCTTTTGACCAATTTCCACTTAAAATGTACAATTTGGCCTAAAAACACTAAAGCACGCTAAAAGATGTGAAATTGACATATTCAAGTGCCAATTTTGGCTAGGGTATCCCTAAATGGGGTAATGCAATTTATGGGCCAGCTAATTTTAATCAAATCATTCTGAGTCAAAATGCCAAATCTACACCTTGGTGCTTTGGATTTCTCTTTCCTATCTAATCTTCTACACAAGACATGTACCTTTGTTATTTTATTTTTGTAACATCCTAAATAGGAATACAGATCCAACACATCTGACATTGCCTTCCAATTCTAATCCATTCAAATTTTGGATCAATAACAAGGCATTATAATCAATTTGAGTAATTTGTGCACAAAGTGCTTAATCACGCTTAAGAGCTAATTAACCCAAATAAAGGCATAATCAATAATTCCATGGAAACTTGTTGAATACTTTGTTTTGGAAATGAATATGGAATATCTATATCATCAAGTGACCTCATTTCTTGGAAAGACATCCATAGGCCATAAATGCCATAAATATCAGGATTCATGCCCTCCATGCCTCATTAATGCCCTTTATAATGCCCTCCATGCCTCTTAATTTCTACTTCTCCAATGTCATGATGAGGATAATAGAAAATTAATTCCAAAAATTGAATTAATCCTCAATCACACATCTCAATCTTGAGATGGATGGTTGAGGTTGATTTTGATCAAATCCAAAAATCTATAAATAGGAGGCCTCACAACATCATTTCAAAAAATCTATCTTGGTGCAAAGTTATAATTTACAAATATCTTCAAGGATCCATTACAACTAGTGTTACCATGCCAAATTGATTCCAAGCCAAGCTAAAGCCACAAGGTACTAAGGAGAGATGGAGGTAGCCAAGCTTCCATTACCAAAGACTTCATGAGCACAAGCTGAGCAAGCCACCACTACAAAGGCATTTGGAATATCCAAGGAAGGTGAAGGAATTATTGTGTTTTTATTCCTTGCCTTTTAGTTATGTTTGTCATTTTCTTTTGTTAACTAAGTTCTCCCTAGTGTCTAGGACTAGAGATGTTATGCTAGTTAGTGTGTTTCTTTCACTTTGTTTTAATTTTGGAACTAACACCATACTAACCATCCTCTCTTGAGTCAAATTCCTAGATCACATAATGGCATGCTCAATGGGACTAGACATATCTCACACCTGAAGGAGATCATTTTGTAACTCTGAAATATTTATTTAAGCCTTTAAAACTCTTGCAAATTGATTTTCTAAATTTATTTTGTCATTTTTGGTTGCCATGGTTTTTACATAGTAACTGACGTCGATAGAAACACCAACATTAGTTACCTGCTTAACTTATGTTAGTCATCAAAACTGACATTAGTTAGATTTTAGTTAGTTAGAGTAACCAACATTGGTGGTAATAACTGACATCAGTCACTATGTTTTTTTCCAAAAACATAGACTTGAGAGCTAATTTTCTAAAGTTTATTGTTTCAAAATCAGAAGGGCTTTAAAGATAAAGGACATGCTAATAATTTTAATGTAGGACCAAGCTTGATATTTGCTTAAAACATGTTTAAATCACCTTTTGCATGCTTAAAAATCAATTAGGAACCTTTTTTTTGGGTATTTAACAAAGAATTTAAATGTTTTTGGTGAATTTTTTCAAAGTTTGTAACTAAGACCAAGGGGTCAAATGAATACACCAACCATTTTATTTGGGTTTAAAATTGAACACACTTATCAATTTTTGTTTGCAAATAGTTGTTTAATCACATCTTGTTTGGCAAAAATAAGTATGTTGCATGTATACTCTTCCATTTATCCCCTATAGGGAACCCTTGGAATCAAAAGCACCATTCCTATTGCAAATAGCCTAGTCCAAGGCTTAGAAAGAATGTCATGTAAATCACTCCCCAAAAAATAATTAAAGTTTGGGTGACCTTGAAAATGACCCTAAAGTCTTTCTATTAGTCTTTTATTTTCATATAAACTTGGCTTATGAGGGGGATGTCATTACCTCCCTTGAGTTCTTTAGGGAAGCTTTGACGTGGGGTTTCATGTCTTAGCATTGACTTCACTTACTCCTTCTGAGTTACACATGGGATGTAGCTACATTTGGACATCATACTACACTAAGTGAACAATAAGATGTAGTGGTTGTAAAAAGGACTAGAGCTTTTTACAACTAGCCAATGCCATGGTCACCCAATTTTTGTGCTTATCTTTTTCATCATTTGATGTGAAAGTCATTATGCAATTTATTCCCCTAGAAATATTCAAAACTTGATAGTTTAGTCAACTCCACATGCCATACCCTTACTAGGATTTGGATGATTATACTTAGTGTATTTTGGCCATTTTTGTTTTGTATGTTTTGAGACTAAAAATTGTTTGTTTGTTCATAAAGCCATGTCAAAACCAATTTGTCTATACATCACTCTTTTGTCTAAAGAGGCATTATGCTGGCCATTTTACACTACACTCTTAAATTTTTTTGCTAAACTTATTTATGTGTGTGTCATTTGAGTTGTAGAGGGTAGCATTATGCTGCCCAAATCATGTCAAATCATTTTGCCTTTGAGTCTTTGAAACATAGTATTGACCACATCATTCTAGCATCCTTATGCCATTAGGCCACTCAATTTATTTCAAGACTTGTTTCACCTTATATTATAAACCATTTGTTTCAAACCATGTCATGTATACCATTTGGACCTTTGTCTTGTGCCTTCATGCTATCCAATCTTGTCTAGCTTGTTTGATCAAATCCTAGTTTTCAACATTGAGTTTTCAATTAACCTTGTCAAGTTTGGATTCAAACATTGATTGATTTATATTTAGGCCTCAATTTATGGGGTTGATACATAGATCTTTCTCTTTTGGGTTGCATAAATTTAGTTAATCAATTACCCAAATTTGAAAACTATTGATGGTTTATTTATTTTTCACCTATCCTCATCATTTTTCATGCCTTTATTTAGGAAAATATATTCTTTCTTCAAAGAGCCTTTTGCCTTCTGCCTTATGCTAACTGATCATGTTTATGTTTGATTCTATGTGCTAGGTCTATGTCAAAGTTGTTTCCAAACTTGTTAGAATAAATCAAATCACATTATGCCTATTTGTTTGAGCCTAGATTTTGACTCCATGTTTGGAGAAAATACCTAGCAACTCAACTTTTCCCATTTCTAGTTTAGACCTTGTTAGAACACCTTGACCTAGACCTTTGACATGCTAGTTTTTATTTAGATGCTTGACCTTTTGTCCATATGACATTTGACATTAGACATTAGACATTAGACTATTTTATGACAAATATTAGCACAAACCATTTTGGAGATACAACTCCACTTTCAAACCACATTAGTGATACAACTCCACCCCTTCGACCAAGTTAGACCAAGCTTGAACCATTTGTCCTTTGGACATATTTTTTTAGAGTTTATGTAACTCTAGGCCTTTTTTTTCTAGAGCTTTCATCATTTACATGGATATGTCTAGCTACAATTATGGTAGAGTCACTTATAATCCAAATTATGATAGAATGGCTGCACAAAATGACTTTTATGGCTTTAGTCAAGACCCCAATGATGTTAATATGGTTTGTGAGATAGATTTCTATTTGCCTCATATTAATCATTCATGGGAATAAAGTCACGAAATAACTTACGATCCAACTTGAGACCTTGATTGGTATAAAGAGGCTTGTGATGAGGAATTTGAAGACCCAACTATAGATAATGTTTTTTTGGGATATGGATCCATACCCTTTTTACAATAATCACTACATAGAACATAGTCAAGAACCAGCTTATGAGCCAAATCATGACTGGGATGATATGGTTTATGATGAAGACTTGGATGATTTGGCTTGTGTAAGTAATCAGGCTCCACCACATCATACCATTTTTAATCTAGGACCAAAATGTCACACTATTTCCAATCCAAGACCTCATCCTTTGGTTTGTGTGAGCAATCAGGTTCCATAATGCCAAACCATTTCTATACCAGGACCTCATCCTTTGGCTTGTGCAAGCAATCAAACTCCACAATGCCTCTTCATCATTCTAAGACCTAGTACTTTGGCTTGTATGGGAAATCAAGCCCTAAAATGCCCTATTGTTACCATCTAAATATTTTTCCCTTTGGCTCATGCAAGTAATTGGGCTCCCCAAGGCCCTACCATTATCCATTTACAAGTCATTCCTTATTTAGTACCAATCCCAACCAAACCTCAACTGATCCAATCATTCAAAGACCAAGCTATGTTTAAAACTAGTATTTTCCAACTCATTGGAAACCAAGGCCAAGAGAACCAACTAATCTAAGATGTTTATCTCAGATTAGTTGATTCACTTGGCCTTGGTTTCCATTTTTGAGAAGTCAACCTATGATAAATTGCCTATTGATCCTTTACTAGTTGTCAAGGTGTCTCACTCTGATGAGCCAGTCTTTGTTGAGTCACTTCTTAATGATTATAACCACCTTTAGGAAAATCATTATGTTGACCATGTGCCTATTTTTTAAGAGCCTCATATTGACAAACTAGTCTCTGAGGAGTTGTCTCTTGACCTTTTTCCCATCCTAGAGGAGTCTCACTTTGACAAACTAGTCTTTATGGAGCCCATCATGCCATTATAGGTTGTTACTTATCCAATACCAAATATTCAACAAGACATAATTATAATAGAGTACCCACCAGATGAAGAATCAGAGTTAGATTCATGTTTTACTCTTGGACTAACATTTGATTTAGCATCAAAATTAGAATCTAAATCAACATCAGTCTCAACATCAGATTTAGAGTCCCTTGAGTTACAATCAGATTCAGATGAAGAATATGTTCATGGTTGTTATAACATTGGTTATGCATGCCTTACAGATCAATTTGAATACATTTATGATCCTTCTATAGTTTTTGAGGATGAGTACTTCAGCTTTGACACAAGTTATCCTAGTATCTTCTATGAGGATTGTGTAACCTCTCCCCATTCCATTACCATTCCATAGGCCATTAACATCAATTAAAATATCCATATCATTGACATTCCATTTCCCATAAGTGTCAATTGGGACTGATAAAATCACACTTTGTTAAAATGCATCCATGGAAACATAGCAGTTGAAGAAGAGTAAGGAGGTCAGGACAACATTCATGTAGCAATAGAACACTCTCCTAGTGAAACCTTTTTGAAGGTGCTAAGGGATAATCCAAGTCAAAACTCAACATATTTTAGTGAAAATTTTTTGGAAGTGTTAGAAGACAATCAAAGTCAAAAGTTAACATTCCTTAGTGAAACCTTCTCAAGGGTGTTATGGGACAATCAAGACAACTTCATTGGTGAAAACCTCATTAAGGCACCAATAGTTGAGCACAAACATTCTTCACTGCTTGATGAAGATAAAATCAAAATAGCTTCCTATGTACAACCTAATCAGATGGTAGCTACTCTCAAGATCAAACAATAGAAAAACTTGGTGGTCCTCTCAAGAGAACAAGTCTTCATGCCCACCATAACCAAAATTATGTTGAATCTAGCATCAACAACATTACCTATGACTGAAAGTCATGATATTCATTTGTTTCCCCACCATTATACATTCCATTATCATCTACCATTCCATTTCACAAATAAATATATCATTAATTATATATCCCTATTTATCATCCATGGTTGTAATTTCCTTTACATAGGCTATAAAAATACCTTATCTCAATGTTTGAAGGAATCAAAATCAATGACCAATCAAGATCACAAAAGCATTCTTGACAACCAAATTTGTATCAAGTTTTTGATAGAAAAGCTATTCTAATGAGGTATGGGCTAGAAATTAACATGATCAAGTATTTTATTTGTATCACTTGTTGATTAGGATGTACATCTCCCTATAAATAGGAAAAACATAATAAAAACCTCACTCATGCCAAAAAAATGTATCATACCATTGCCATTGTCAAAGTAATCCATTTACCCCATTACTTGGGGGCAATTCTCTTACCATTTTATCTAATCTTTCAAAGACCATCATTATCCTTAGCAAGACCATGCCATCCTATCATTCTATTCCTATCTAGACCAAAGCCTATTTTCAGTCATCCTACCTAATCCTATTTTGATATTAGTTCATTGGGTTCTTCCTAAACCTTTTAGTGGGGGGATTCTGATCAAGTTTCAATAATCAATCAAATTTATATTTAAATGATAGTCTATGAAATTAGTGTGATAGTTGATCTATAATATATATTTCATCCTATATCCATGTTTGTTTTTGGGAGCTTGATTATAACCACCTATGGGCAAATCAGTGTCTCACTAGTCTTGTTACTAATTATAACCACCTATGGGAAAATTAGTATCATTGACCTATGCCATTGTATCTTATTTATAACTACCTATGAGAAAACTAGGGGAAATAATTATTTATCATGCATTGCCACATCATCTTGTCATTACTTTTTCCATTTGACTGGCCATTTGCCAGATTTGAGAACTTGTTGAGACCTAGTTGGTTTTTCCTCACCTTTTATGTGGATGGAATTAATATGAATTTAGGTCATTTTGAGACTATGTGGGTCATGCTCAATTCATGTTGAGGTCACCTTAGTCCCCCTTTCCATATTCTTTCACTATTTTGTGAGCAACCTAAGCCAAACACTCTTCACATTTTATGAGTAGGTGTCTTGTCATTCTCTAATGAGTTAAGATACCCTCAAAATTCCAAAAACATTCACAATATTAAAAAAAATCCAAAAATATTTGACCTATCTAAGCCTAGTTAGTTGTCCTCAATCCACCTTACTGGGGCACAATCATTGTTAGGATGCTTTCTTTTGCATTTGTTTTTAGGCTTTTTGTTTGTTTGTTTATTTGAATTTATTTGTTTGTTTATTTATTTTCTATTTATTTTTTTTTAATTCACTTTCTTGTTTGTTTGTCTTCAGTACTGTTGCCTTGATTCAGTCTATATGTGTTCATTGGGTGATTCCTTGAACACATTATTCTTGAGTCTATCCATATTCATCCATTAACATTGTCATCATGGTTTTTATCATTGGGGCATATTTTCAAGTGTTTATTGGATCGAGAGTTAGTGCTTATGCATATTTTGGCCAAGTCTTCATGGTGTTCTATCATAAAGCCTACCATCACATACTATAATAAAAATTAGCTTCAAGAAGGTCTATAATCAATGTAGCTGTAGAAGTTTCTCCTTGGCACCCTGGCAAATCCTCCCATCCACCTTGATCAATATAACTCATTTGACCATAATAGTTGTATCATTATTAATTAGGATGAGCAAATCCTTATTGACAAGTACAACTAAATCATTCACACTTATTAATCATATTCTTATATTCATCTTTTTCATCACTTTGCATCCACTCATTTTTAATCTATATTCCAAGTTATATCCTTGAGTTATGCTTTCTAATCATCCCTAACTAGGGCATAATCATCTTTAGCTAATCTAGGTCCACTTAACGATTATAACTACCTATGGGAAAATCATTATATTGACTTTTATTCTTGATTATAACCACCTTTAGGCAAATCAGTGATCTTTTCAAATCAATGTATGCAAGCATATTCTCATTTGGATTAATCTCAACCATGGGTTAATTCCACCTTTCTTCTTGTTTCTTTTTGAGGGACCATCCATTAATAAATGTGATGACCACTCTGTGAAGGGGGCATCATCATAAGCTTCCCAAAAGCATTTGGATATTTGTTCAACCATCATCTTATTTTTGTCATACAACCCATTTCTCATTCTTTGAGAAGATGTTACTATTTTTATAGCTTGCAACATCTTCCCAAATAAGAGACAACTATAGACACCTAAAACTCATCGCCAATAACCTCCAATCAGACTTTTGACCAATTTCCACTTGAAATGCACAATTTATCCTAAAAACACTAAAGCATGCTAAAAGATGTGAAATTGACATATTCAAGTGTTGATTTTGGCTAGGGTATCCCTAAATGGGGTAATGTAATTTATAGGCTAGCTAATTTTGATCAGATCATTTTGAGTCAAAATCCCAAATTTTCACCTTGGTGTTTTAGATTCCTCTTTCCTATAAAATATTTTACACAAGACACATACCTTTTTTATTTGTTGTTGGTAACATCCTAAATGGTAATACGAGTCCAATGCATCTAAAATTGCCTTCCAATTCTAATCCAGTCAAATTTTGGACCAATAACAAGGCATTTTAATCAATTTGAGTAATTTGTGCACAAAGTGCTTAATCATGTATAAGATATAATTAGCCAAAATCAATGCCTAATCAATAATTCCATGGAAACTTGTTGAATACTTTGTTTTGGAAATGAATATGTAATATCTTCATCATCAACTGACTTCATTTCTTGGGAAGACATCCCTAGGCCATAAATGTCATAAATATCAGGATTCATGCCCTCCATGCCTCATCAATGGCCTCCATGATTCCCTTCATGCCTCTTAATTTCCCCTTCTTCTAATGTCATGATGAGGATAATTACAAAATTAATTCCAAAAATTGAATTAATCTTGAACCACACATCTCAATCTTTAGATGGATGGTTGAGGTTGATTCTGATCAAATCCAAAAATCTATAAATAGGAGGCCTCACAACATCATTTAAAAAAAAAATGGTGAAAAGTTATAATGTACATATATCTTCAAAGAGCCATTACAACTAGTGTTATCATGCCAAATTGATTCCAAGCCAAGCCAAACAAAGCCAAAGCCACAAGGTGCCAAGGAGAGATAGAGGTAGCCAAGCTTCCATTGTCAAGGACTTCATGAGCACAAGTTGAGCAAGCCACCACTACAAAGGTATTTGGAGCATCTAAGGAAGGTAAAAGAATTATTGTGTTTTTATTCCTTGCCTTTTAGTTGTGTTTATCATTTAATTTTGTAAGTAAGCTCTCCCTAGTGTCTAGACCTAGAGATGTTATTCTAGTTAGTGTGTTTCTTTCACTTTGTTTTCATTTTGAAACTAACACCATACTAACCATCCTCTCTTGAGTCAAATTCCTAGATCACAATTGGTAGGTAGAAGATGTTATAGCTCGTATATAATGAGTCCATGGCCTACCAAGAAAGATGTTATATGAAATGGGAAAGTTAAAGACCATCACCTTCAAATGAATGGTGATAGGTGAGACAGTAATGGGAAGCCACACACACCCTGAGGGAGGCATTTTCATTCTATTGTATCCTTAGCATGTGTTATGTGTAGACTTTAGATTACATTTAGAATACCTAAGAGTCTTAATGAAATCAAGGGAAACAACAAAGGTGTATAACCCTTGTTGATCAAGGCTTGATTAACTTGGATATCACCGATGTGGATGCTATTAAATAATGAAGGATCATCTGCATGAAGCATAATATCATCTAGAATCATATAAGTAATATGAAATCATAAATAAAGATAAGTGTATATAGTTTTATTAATGTTAATAGACATCTCTTCAAATTTCTATAAGATACTATCCTTAGATCTAGATAAAGTATCCTCTCATCCTACGAGAGGAGGGAGAGGGATATTCATCTCGAATAAGAGTTTCATGAGGTGGTTTTTATGATGTGGAGATGTCCTCATGAGTTCAAGGAAAGGTATTTGTTGACCCAATTTTGCCCCTCAGGCAAAATCCCGGTCACCTCCTACACCTACTTCACATGGCCAGTCATTTCAAGCTGCAAGGTCCACTTTCAGGTTTCGACAGTTTCCGTTTCAGAGCATTGGTTCATCGGCCTAGTTCATTGGTGTTCACGGTGGTGAAAGACAGAATCTCCGAATGTTCATGCAAGGAGAGAAGAAGAGAAAAATGGAGTGTTTCAACACTTAGGCAAAAGAGAGAGCAGACAAAATGCAGAGGACGGTAAATTCACTGCCCACTACAAGGGTGGGTAAAATGAGCCTACCTACAAACATGTAGAGGGCGATGAATTCGCCACCCACAACACAAAGAAAAAGAAAGACATCGGCCGACGTCGGCAATTCTGCCATCATCAACACCTTACAGAGACCGACGTCGGTAGAACCACCACCGTCAGTAGCACAACAGAAGGTGGCAAAAATGAAAAGCCCACCCTAAGGCGGTGAAAATGAAAAGCCTGCCCTAAGGCAGTGAAAATGAAAAGCCCACCCTAAGGTGGAAAAAATGAAAAGCCCGCCCTAAGGTGGCAAAAATGAAACCCCCGCCCCATGGTGGGGAAGGAGAAAGGGCTGCCCACAGCACAATACTGCCGACGTCGGTAGCTTTCACAAACCGACGTCGGCAAGACTATCACCGTCGGCAGATTATCAGCTGATGTCGGCAATAATCCTACATGAAGATCATACAGAGGGCAGCAAATTTGCCACCCACAACAGATGGTGGCAAATTTCACTTACAGTGCACAAGAAAAAACCCGCCCAGCTATCGAAAGAGAAGACCAACACGCAAAATGAGGCAACAAGCATGGTCTTGGCAAACTTGTGATGTCATCAATAGTGTTTTTCACGCTTTCCAATGAAACTTCTCTTGGCTCTTCTACTATAAATACAGGGACTTAGTCATTTTCTAAAGGGATCTTCCTGACTTTTGTAAAGAGCACTGCTCTGCATTTTCCCCACCTGAATCAATAAAAATATAGTTTTTACCTTTTTCTTGGATGGATACTCTGTGTATGTTCTGTGTGTTTGATTTGTGCTCAGTCATTTCCTTTTAAATGCTCTCACAGGTTTTAAATACCAAGGTACCAGCTATCTATAGAATATCAATTTGCAGCTTACAGGTGAAGAGTTCTTCTTGGGGTGCAGAAACAGAGGAGGTCACTTACAGTATGCATTACACAGCATCTTGGCGAGTCCCTGTTTCCTATATCTTTCACTAGAACCTCCCTGTCATCCCAGCAACCTGGTCTTTTCTGCCAAGTTTCAGTGTACGTATGTTGCATTTCTTTGATTTTGAGAGTGGATCTGGAAGGTCACCCTTTATTTTTGTGTATCACCTCTTTTAGAGTAGGTTGTTTGTTTTCATGCTTTTTCTCTGTCCCTTTTCATCCCCCCAGTATACCTATATACCTATATTTTGCGTTACCTGAAACAAAAAAGATACATCAGAGGGAACTAGCCCATATCTAGAGACTCTCCTCTCCTTCTTCGCCATCCCACAGGTGAGAGAGGGGTTTCCATGTTGCGAGGAGAGGGCAGGAATCCATTTTCCTGCCTCAGGGTGCACTTTCCAGCGTCAACAGTTTTGGCACGCCCGGTGGGACTATAATTTTATCAATTTCTAACGTAGTAGTATTTCAAGATTGATGCTGGTCTTACTACAGTGATTTTCAAAGATTTCCAGCATCTGGCGACTCCACTGGTAAGAGCTCAGTTCTTTATTTTTAAGACCAGTCACTTAAACTTCTATGCCAAAGGTTACCACAAGGTCAGCTTCAAGAAGGGTCCCCTTCGAGTTCATTGAACTACCTTTAAACTCTGCTAAAAGGCTCAGATTTGAAATAACTCGCCCTTATCCACTAGTAAATCCTCCTAGACCTGTTGCTAGGAACACCAACCTAACTTAGCCACAAATACAACCTGTCCCAGCCATGGCATTGCCTTTTGCAGCTTTTCATGGTGAGAGCCCTTTGAACCTCCCACGCTATGATCCAATCCTAGGAACAGCTCTAAAGAATGTGCCTTCTTTTGATGGAGTGGGACCTATTACAGTTGTTGAGCATATCAAAAATATTTCCAACCTTTGCAATATTCACAATATAACAAAAGAAAATATTGCCATCAGACTGTTAGCCTTGTCTCTGAAAGGGAAAGCTCTTGATTGGTACGGTACCTTGCCTGTGAATTCTATACATTCTTGGAATGAATTGGGCACCCATTTGACTGATTGTTTTGGGGAGAAAAGTGATGGCCTCTCTCTTGCTGAGCAGCTGACAACTATAAAAAGAGCTCCGCACGAGTACATGCAGGACTTCAACACATGGTTTCAAAAGACTTGGGATAGAATTCCCATCCTAGTAAGGCCAACCCCCAGCTACGCTTTTTTATACTATTTAAAAGCATTAAATAGTGACATTGCCATGATGATCCAATCTATGGGGGGACACATACTGCCAGTTGCGTACGACATAGCCATTGCGGCTGAAAATTGCTTAATTCAAGCCAGGAAAATTACCCCTAGACCTCACTTGCCACTTTTCCCAAAACCGTTGCCCCCAATTCAGGCTGTCGCTCCTACAATTACTTCCCTACCTGTCATCGAGAAACCAGCTACTTTTCCATCCAATGAATTAAATGAAGTTAAGAGCCTATTACAGAGCATGTCAAACAAACTTGTTGCCCTTAAAAGGTAGTAAGCTCAAAGCAACAAGCCAAACCAGGGTTATCAGAATTATGGCCATACCCTTAGAACCCCCTTTCAAAATTATAACCAAGGTCAGGGGCAGCTCACTACAACCAGGCCTTATCAAAATTATAACTCAGGCCCCTCTTCGTCATCTAAAGCTATGGTGCCTATTCAAAATAATTTAGTGTAGGAGCAGCCAGGTTGTTCAACCATGAGATAAGGTCAAGAGCAAGCTGCCCACACGAACGATATGTTGAATTTTTTTCAGAATTTAGAAAATCAGGCTGCTGATTTCTCTCAATTTTTTGAGTTCCCAGCTCAACCCAGCACAAGTAACAATCAAACTCAGCTGGATTCTACCCTGATAAATCATGAAGAGGGCGAGCTCTATGCAATTAATCATGGGGGTGCTACAGGCAATCATGCTGATTGCGTTACGGCCAATACGAGATTTAAAAGAAGAACAGTTGGAGAAGTGCAAGCTTCCCCTCAGGCAGCAGCGAATCCTCCACCACACCCTTTTCAAAAGGCTCCAATTCCCAAACAACCATTTGCACCTCCAGCTCCTTAGTCTACAGCTCCAATCGGGATCAGCCCAAAGGAAAACACGAAAGGAGTCAGTCCCCAAGTTAATATAGTTGATCAAATGAAGAAATTGCATGTGAGCATTTCTCTATGGGATTCATTGTCTCTTCCAGGACAAAAGGAGGTATTGAAGAAAGAATTGCATGAGCTAGCTCGCCAGGCCATCCCAACAGACACTAATAACGTCCTAATGATGAATGGGCAGCCTTCGGCTCCAAGTCAGGTAAAGAAAGAAGAAAAGACTCCCTCTTTTTATGTATCTTTGATCATAGGGGATTTCTTAGTACATAATTGCATAATTGATAGCGGGGCCAGCACTTCAGTAATGCCTAAATGCATTGCTGATAAGATGGGGTTAAAGTACGAAGCAATGAACAAAGGAGTCTTGCAACTAGATGGGACACCCGCAAAGACAGTCGGAGTCCTGAAAGGATTGAGTTTAACATTGCATGCCTGCCTGACATTCTCAATCCCCCAAGATATAGTGGTAGTAGACATTCCTCCATATTTTGCAATCTGTTTGTTTAGGGACTTTACGTCCAAGATAGGTGGTTATCTAGTAGCGAATTGGTCATATCTAGTTTTCAGAACCAAATACAGTATCAAAGTGAAAATCAAATCTGAGCCACTCTACAAGGACCACCTAGAGCCCTATTCACCCAAGGCAGTGAATGTCAGTTACACTATCATTGATCTAGAAGACTCTCAAACAGACAAGTCCTCATCTTCTACTCTTGAAGGAGTCACAGATCTACTCTTGGATGAGTGGGGAAGTGATAACTTCGAGCATGATCCTTATAAGTTTATTGAGGAGGCAGACCTTGGCATCTATTGCTTGCATGAAGAAAGTGCCATCATGCCCAATATAATGAAGGAAAACAAAGAAGACCTTGGCCTGTGGCAGCTATACTTCGACGGTTCCAGAAGCAAACTAGGTGCTGGCGGTGGGGCAATGTTAATCTCCCCTTCTAAAGAAAGGTATTTTTTAGCTTTTCATTTCCAGTTCTCTTGCACATGTAATGTTGCAGAATATGAGTCTTTGATTCATGGACTTGAGTGGGCAAGAAAGAGAGGAATCAAAAAATTGTAAATCTTGGGGGACAGCGAACTAATAGTGAACCAAATAAGAGGCCTGAACCTAACCAAGAAATCCTTGCTGAAGTCTTACAAGCACAGAGTCTGGGACTTGATGGAAGATTTCCTTGCTCTTAACATTACCTTGATTCCCAGGGAACAAAACAAGCAGGCTGACAGGTTGGCAGCTGTTGGCGCCCAATTTGATGTTTCAAAAGAGATAAGTAGGGGTTGTGGTTCGCACCATTTAAAGGTGGTGGTTCGGCCTTCGATCCCAGACAATGTTACAAATTGGTATGTCTTCGAAAGTGACCAACAGATAGCCCTTTTCTTGAAGGAGGAAGCTGAGTTTGCGGTCCACAATCAAGCAAAATTGTAGCAGCAATATGGAAATTAGATTGTTCAATTGAAGAATAATAAACTCCCTAAGGGTCTGGTCACACTTGAAAGTATTTTCAATGGAGAGGACCAACTAAGAGATGACAAAGCATGCATCACTACCAAAGAGGAGAATTATGAAAAAGTGGAAATCTTTAAGGATAAGTTGCTAGTGCTTGGTAAGGTCTACACGTTTCAAGAAAGGCAAGCTTTCATTCTGTTGTGTCAGGAGTCCACTGACGTCTTCGCCTGGGACTATAGTGACTTGAAAGGCTTCGATCCAAGACTCACCCAACACACCATTGAATTAGATGAAGGCACAAAGCCAGTCACACAAAAGTAGAGACCTATTAACTCGATGGTCGAGCTCCTTATGCAGAAAGAATTGACTCAGTTGATTGAGTCTGGCATTATATTTCTGATCAAACATTCCTCATGGTTGGCCAATTTGGTTTTAGTTAGAAAGAAAAATTGGGAGATCAGACTATACGTCGACTTCAGAGACCTTAATAAAGTCTCTTTAAAGGATCATTATCCCCTTCCAAACATGGAGCAGATCCTCCAAAAGGTAACTGGTTCCGAACGCTTCTCCCTCTTGGATGGCTATTCGGGATATAATCAGATTCTGGTGCGTGACTCCGACCAATACAAAATAGCCTTCACCACTAAATGGGGAATGTTCACCTATTAGAAGATGCCTTTTGGGCTATCCAATGCTGGTGCTACTTTCCAGCGAGCCATGGACATGGCTTTTAGTGGTTTGATAAATAAGAACATGTTGGTGTACCTCGATGATATAACAGTTTTCTCCAAAGAGGCAAGACAACATATGAAGTACCTCAGGCAGATTTTTGAGAGGTGCAAGGAATTTGGCATCTCCCTAAATCCAAAAAAATGTGTATTTGTGGTTCATGAGGGGAAACTTCTTGGCCACATTGTGTCCAAGGAAGGTTTGTCTATTGACCCAGAGAGAGTCCGCTCCATTCTAGAGATGTCCCTACCAAAGCACAAGAAAGGCCTTCAGAGTTTCTTTGGCCAGATAAATTTCATTCGGAGGTTCATTCTGAATTTTGCTGAAATAGTTAAACCCCTAACCTCCTTGCTAAAGAAGGGTGAAGAATTCAAGTGGACAACGCCAAGAAAGGATAGCTTTGAAGCTATCAAACAGGCTTTGACCCAGGCTCCCGCTCTAATCAGCCCCGACTTCAATAAAGACCTCAATCTATATACCTTCAGTAATGGAGAAGTAATATCTGCTATGCTTACCCAAGCAAACAGTGATGACCTCGAGCAACCACTCGCCTTCTTCAGCCAAGGGTTAGAGGACTTCGAAATCAGGTACACCTACATAGAGAAGCAAGTCCTAGTAGTGGTGCGTAGCTTGAAGAAATTTAGATATATGTTATCAAATAGTAGAATCCATCTCATGGTTCCACATCCTGGCGTCAAAGATTTCCTAACCAATCGAGACTTAAACGAGAAAAGAGCGGGATGGATCACCAAGGTAATGGAGTACGACATAGACATCAAAATCACCAAGTTGGTGAGAGGAAGGGGCCTATGTGAATAGCTAGCCACAGATTTGAGACAAAAAGATGAAGACAGTTTGCTAATCCATGATGCAGCCACTATAGAAGAACCAGCTGTCGTAAGGGATTGGACACTGGACATGAGGCGTTTCCTTCTTACAAGCAAATGTCTACAGGGTCTCGGTAGGGCCAGAAGAAGGTATTTTAAACTTTAGTCCCTTCCCTATGTTTTGATTGATGGATTATTATTTAGGAAGGATCTCTCTAGGGTTCTCTTGAGATGCATTGACTCCAGTCAGGTTGACAAGGTATTGGCTAAATTTCACGATGGGCCAACAGGAGGCCATTTTGCCCCTAAGACCACAGCAGCAAAAATAATGAGAGCTAGCTATTTTTGGCCCACTCTCTTCAAGGATACCCATGCCTGGATAAGAAAGTGTCAGAAGTGTGCACTCTTTGACGAAAAGTAGTGATTCGCTGCCATGCCCCTACAGCCCATTCAAGTTGAGCAACCATTCATGCAGTGGGGCCTGGATTTCATAGGGATGATCAATCCTCCCTCCAGCATTGGACACAAGTGGGTCCTGACTGCTACGGATTATTTCACCAGGTGGGTGGAAGCCATTGCTTTGAAGGAAGCAAATGAAAGCGCAGTCCTAGATTTCTATGAGGACTTAGTGACACGTTTTGGGGTCCTAGCCACTATAATTTCAGACAATGCCTTGGCTTTTCTGGGAACCAAAACTAGTGAATGGGTGCTAAGGTATGGTATATATCTCAGCACTTTGTCAAATTACTACCCGTAGGGGAATGGACTAGCTGAGTCCACTAACAAAAATCTGATTATGATTATAAAGAGGACCATGGAAGAAAATCAGAGAACTTGGCATACCAAGTTGAAAACAGCTCTATGGGCTGATCGAATCACTCTGAAAAGATCAATTAGAAATTCTCCATATACGCTTGTGTATGGAAGGGAAACAAGGCTTCCTATCTCACTCGAGTTGCCGGCATTAGACCTCGCTCATCAGCTGCAGCTAGAAGAAGGAAGCAGCATGAAGGTCAGATTGTGTGAGCTAATGGAGCTCCAAGAGGTAAGAAATTAGGCCATGGTCTCTATGATCAGTCACCAACATCAGGTGAAAAGACATTTCGATAAGAAGTCTTCGTCAAAATTTTTTTCCGAAGGAGACATTGTCCTAAAATGGGACGAAGATAGAGCTAAGCCCAGAAAACATGCAAAATTTGATGCCCTTTGGAGCGGTCCTTACATGATTACTCAGTGTAAGCAGCATAACGCATTCCAGCTCTCCAAGTTGGATGGCGAATAATTGCGTATCCCAATCAATGGGATACACCTGAAGCATTGTCACTAAATTTTTGGTTTGACTGTACATAGTTTCCTTTGTTGTTTTCCCTATTTTCCCTAAGTGCAGTTTGCACAGTTAGTTGTTTTTAGTCTTGTGTGTTTCCCTTTGTTTGGGGGTAAATTCTATGTATTTTGATTTTGGGATTATCAAAGCTGTTGTGAACTCGCTTCAAAGTCACCATCCGACTCTGCACCCAATGGATATGCAAGGCAACTGGGTTCTAAGCATAGTAGGCACGCTTCCCCCGTGAGTCACCAATTTGTTGACCTAATTTTGCCCCTCAGGCAAAATCCTAGTCACCTCCTACACCTGCTTCACATGGCCAGTCATTTTAGGTTGCAAGGTCCACTTTCAGGTTTTGACAGTTTCTATTTCAGAGCATTGGTTCATCAGCCTAGTTCATTGGCGTTCACGGTGGTGAAAGATAGAATCTCTGAACGTTCACGCAAGGAGAGAAGAAGAGAAAAAATGGAGCGTTTCAACACTTAGGCAAAAAAGAGAGCAGACAAAATGCAGAGGGTGGCAAATTCACCGCCCACTACAAGGGCAGGTAAAATGAGCCCACCTACAAACATGCAGAGGGCGGTGAATTCGCCACCCACAACATAAAGAAAAAGAAAGATGTCTGTCGATTGGCAATTCTGCCATCGTCGGCACCTTATAGAGACCGACGTCAGCAGAACCGCCACCGTCGGCAGCACAACAGAAGGCGGCAAAAATGAAAAGCCCACCCTAAGGTGGTGAAAATGAAAAGCCTGCCCTAAGGCGGCAAAAATGAAAAGCCTGCCCTAAGGCGGCAAAAATGAAAAGCCTGCCCTAAGGTGGCAAAAATGAAACCCCCACCCCACGAAGGGGAAGGAGAAAGGGCCGCCCACAGCACAATACTGCCGACGTCGGCAGCTTTCACAAACCGACATCGGCAATACTACCGCTGTCGACAGATTATCGGCCGACGTCGGTAATAATCCTACATGAAGACCATATAGAGGGTGGTAAATTCACCACCCACAATAGATGGCGGCAAATTTCACTTGCAGTGCACAAGAAAAAACCCACCCAGCCGCTGGAAGAGAAGCCCAGCACGTAAAATGAGGCAACAAGCATGGTCTGGCAGACTTGTGATGTCATCAATAGTGTTTTTCATGCTTTCCAATGAAACTTCTCTTGGCTCTTTTGCTATAAATACAGGGACTTAGCCATTTTCTAAAGGGATCTTCCTGACTTTTGTAAAGAGCACTGGTCTGCATTTTCCCCACCTGAATCAATAAAAATACAGTTTTTACCTTTTTCTTGGATGGATACTCTGTGTATGTTCTGTGTGTTTGATTTGTGCTCAGTCATTTCCTTTTAAATGCTCTCACAGGTTCTAAATACCAAGGTACCAACTATCTACAGAATATCAATTTGCATCTTATAGGTGAAGAGTTCTTCTTGGGGTGCAGAAACAGAGGAGGTCACTTACAATATGCATTACACAGCATCTTGGTGAGTCCCTGTTTCCTATATCTTTCACTGGAACCTCCCTTTCATCCCAGCAACCTGGTCTTTTCTGCCAAGTTTCAGTGTACGTATGTTGCATTTCTTTGATTCTGAGAGTGGATCTGGAAGGTCACCCTTTATTTTGGTGTATCACCTCTTTTAGAGTAGGCTGTTTGTTTTCATGCTTTTTCTCTCTCCCTTTTCATCCCCCCCAGTATACCTATATACCTATATTTTGCGTTAGCTGAAACAAACAAGATACATCAGAGGGAACTAGCCCATATCTAGAGACTCTCCTCTCCTGCTTCGCCATCCCACAGGCGAGAGGGGTTTCCATGTTGCGGGGAGAGGGCAAGAATCCGTTTTCCTGCCGCAGGGTGCACTTTCCAGCGTCAACAGTATCTAAAATGGAAAATTAGTAAGTTTGATAATGGGATCCACTCATTATAACCCATAAGGGTATTATTAGATATAGGTGCATAATGATTAAAAAGGTCTTTAGAAGGCGTATCTGAAGAGAATTGAAATTTATGTTGATAAGAATGAGAAGGTTGAGATGAGGTTGTAAATTGTTTGGTGATGAAGAAGTAGTTGGTCTAGATTGATCTTGAAGTTTGGAAGAAGTGTTAGTAGAAATTAGATTGTTATTAGTATTATAAGATGATGGGAGAGAAGTATCAATAGCATGGGATATGTCATAAAATGGAGAATCATAAATTGGATCATCAAAATAAATAAGATATTCTTTCCCCAACTCATTTAAATGAGTTGGAGAAGAATATTAGATAACATGATATGTCTTATGGGAAGGAGTGTAGGTAGGTTGTGAATCAATGGAAGCCACCACTATTCACATATTAGTCATGATAACCACATTCTCTTCATAATTTGGTTCAACAAGACTTTATATGTTATTGGTGGAAGAATTGGGATTATCTTAACCTTCTTGGATTGGTTAATAATTAGGCAAGGGATATTTATAGATAGCTAAATGAGCATTTAATTGATTTAAGGCTTGAGTTTTATCATGTGATTTATAGTCTTTGAAGGCAATCTCATAGGCTTGTTGATACGTATAGATAAATGAATCACGTTCAAATTTTGGGCCAAGAAGAAAGTCCATAGCTAAATTATGGAGCTATCTACAAGTCTCTTGAGAGTGACCCTAGATAGTATGAAACCAACAAATCTTATTAGGATCATACCATGATTTCATAGGTCAAGTAGGGTCAAGATCTCATGAAAGAGGCCTGGGTAGATGTTTAAGAAATTCAACTGAGGATAAAGGTTTATGGACATTAATGTTGTTTGTTGAGAAATTAGGATTAATGTATTGTTGAGAAGGAGTTGGTTCTCAAGAAGGGGTAAAAAAGACAAATTGCACATTGTGAATGGTGTAATATGAATTAGTAACACCATCATTGGTAATATTGTGGGTTTTTTTATTTACTAATAGGTGAGGGCCCATAGAATGTTGGGGTGGCTCTAATTGACACATGAGGAAATATTGTCTTTTAGCTTGATCAATAACTTCCTCTAAGGTACATAGAGAAAGGGTATGGACTCGATATTATAATTTAGGGAATAAATCATTTATGAATAGATGAAAGAGATTATCACCCACCATGTTATGTTCACATTTATTTGACAAAATATTCCATCTCTTAACAAAGGCTTGGGCAGTTTCATTTTAATTTTATTTTTAGTTGATGAAATGGGCCAAAGTGTTCTCAGGAAGATCACTAGTTTTAAATTCTTATACTAAAGCATTTACTAAGTCCTCCAAACTAGTGATAAAGTGTGTTGTAAGTTGATTATACCAATCCAAGGCATCACTTGTGAGGGTTTTAACTAAAATTTTGGTAGTGGCAAAGGTATTTAACTTGACCAAATCCTTTCAAAGACTTAAAAATGTATTGAGGTGAAAGGTAGGATTAATTTATCCATTATAATAAATTGTAGGTGTTATACCTCCAATGCCAATGTTAGTAATTTGGGTGGTAAGAGGTTCATTTTATAAATGCTTGATGACTTTGTTGACTAATAAAGGTTGAGGAATGATATTACCTTAAAAATATTGAAGAGGAGGAGGAGGAACACTTTGGTTATGTGTGCCCCAAGTAATTGGTTGAGGATTGGATTGAAGATTAAGAAGGTGGTTTTGCATTCACATCATTTGATTCATATTATGAGCTTGGAAAGTGTTCATTTGATTGAGAGTTTTCAATAATAGTTGATGAGTTTGATTAGTGTTATTATAAGAAGTAGTATTGGTGTTTGTGTCAGTGTTAGTGGCTTGGGTACCACTATTAGTGTTGATATGAGCTTGAGAAGAGCTATGATAATTTGAGGCACTAGTGGCAAAAAAAATTTGTGAAGTAAAAGATGGACTAGTAAATAGTTGAGAGGAAGAATCAATAAAATCATGAGTGCCTTGGGTAGCAAATGATTAACTAGTGAAAGGATTAAGGATATTGGATCTTATAATAGGCCCACTGGATGTAAAACCTACCATGTTAGTTGAGATACTAGGCATAGGGGTAGAAGAGGTAAAATAAGATGTTATGTTATAAGGAGTCAAGATTGAAATAAGAGGTTGAAAAGAAAATAAATTGGTACCCCCAAATATAGTTGAGAAAGTGGGAGTAAGAGAATGAGGTTATTCAACTTGATGGCTAATCATGAGGTTATAGATGGTGGAAGGATCCTTCCCTATATGTTAAGGGAATTTCATGATAAAGAAGAACATTACAAGAGTATACCCTAACTCAAGTTGATCCTCTAAGATAAGAGGAGGGTTTTTATACAAAGGGGTATGAGGAGGGGTCCCATAGTTCATCATGTGGGTTGCAATATATACATTACTAGTATTCATGAAAGGAGCCCTACTTTTTATATGGAAGACCTTATTTGGATTGGTAAATTTCATCATGTCTGTTGACTAAAATTTAGTGTTGTCACCAAATTTAAATTCCATGATGAAATAAATATAAGCAAGATGAGAAAGAAAAGAATAAAAAGTGACTAAAATAGTACTAGGTCGACTTGGTCGACCTAGTGTAAAATAGGGACTATAAAAATGTATAAGGTCCACAGGGTTAACCCAATTTAGTGAATAGTGAATGATAGAAAGAGGTAAAGATGTTTTAAATAATACTAGGTTGACTAGGTCAACCTAGCATAGTGTATATGGGCTAAAAAATATATAAGGTCGATAGGGTCAACCTAGTATAGTAGATAGGGAAGAAAATAAAGCTAATAACAAGCTATGAACTAAAGAAAAATAAATGTAATTAATGTAAGAAAGTAGTAAGTATTGAAAGGGAAACAAATAGTCAATTGAATTGATGCTAGCTAATCCAATTGATACACACAAAGAAAAATCTTTCACTAATGCTAGCTAAGCAAGATTTTGCACATATAATTGATCAAAGAGTTAAAAAAACTTGAAAATAAAGCTAGCTACTTGGTCAATATAGAATTTTTATTAGATTATTA
Source organism: Torreya grandis (assembly GCA_037957365.1). NCBI lineage: Eukaryota > Viridiplantae > Streptophyta > Pinopsida > Cupressales > Taxaceae > Torreya > Torreya grandis. Next base: position 1,795,938 of record JARHVA010003403.1, on the reverse strand, counting down.
AGAATGATTTTAAGTGTAAGAAACCAATTGGCTATAAGCAAGGTACTAAATAACAATCTATGGATAGTTTTATGTAAATTTTAGGATGAAAAGGAATGTAGTGGAAATGATACAGGCTTGGTTTTAGGGCCTACCCCATCACTTCACATATCATAATAATAAGGGTAACAAGTGCTTAGCTAAAATATATGATTAACCATGCTTTATACTTGATCAGAGTATCAAGTTGACTTCCCCCTTGGTGATGAAATCCAAGTAGGTAGACCTAGGTAGTCAAATGTTTAAATGCTTTTTGATGTTTATGTGTTTTATCCATGTGTGCAAAAGAATATAAATAGTTCAACTAAGTGATTAATTGAAAATCCCCTAATTAGACTATGTGAAATATTCTAAGCATGTAAACAACTTAAAAGAAAGATGTGATTAACATATATGGTTCATCCCAACATTGAAACAAGGTGTATTTGAGAAACTATATGGACAATCATACATAAAAAATTTGATAGGGTCAAACCTATCCTATGAAATCAAAGTTTGAAAGTGAACTAGGTCAATCAGGTCGACCTAGTTATTTCAAAAAACACATAACACAAAACTAGGTCCATAGGGTCAACCTAGTTGACTATGTGAAGATAGTTTTGAAGACTACAAACTTGAAAGGAGAGTATATAAAAAGGATATATATATATATATATATATATATATATATATATATATATATATATATATATATACAAAATGACTTGAATGGTTTAGGGATGAAAAGGAGAAGATTGATGATCTGAGACCTTGGAGAAAAATGGCAAAAACTTGAAAACTAGGTCGAGCTGGTCAATAAAGCTATATAGGAACCCACTAAAAAAGTGATAAAAGTGTACTAGGTCAACCTAGTTGATTTATTAGGTTGAAAAAGAAGTATAAAAACATAAAAACTTGCATTGGGTCAAGCTGGTTGATCCAATTATCTGAATAAAAGTTTACAAGTTTTGGAAACCTATACTAGGTTGAGTTGGTCGAGCTAGTTGCCTATTCCTACAAACCTACACACATAGATAAATAAATGGGTCAATAAGTTTGATCTTGTATAGTAAATATATGATAAAAATAATGATAAATATAAATGAAATAAGTGAAAGAAATAATACAAGGGTTAGTTTCACATCACGTTCAAAAAAATGTATACAATCAAAAATGCAGCATGTCCATAAATCAATCTTGGATCAGATGGGATAGAACACACCTACACTTTTGATTGGGAGATCATACAATTATTAAATGGGAACATGACCAATGTGAGGATCTTCTAGACCTAATTAGGGGATCACTTGTCACAACACAACATGTGAGGCAGTGTTCCAAAGCCTATAGTCTAACACAATCACACAACAACCCTAAAAGAGTCCTATGATTTAATATTTCACTAATATAATAACAAGAAAATTAAATCTAATCTATTGCACACCAAATCTTGTGGCATAAATTGGGGGTTAGAAAAAAAAACTAAACTAAACATGTATAGAAGACATAGAAGAGAAGAATACAAATGCACTATCTATCTACTCTTATAAAGGAGGAATAAAGTTAGAAATACTTACCTTTGAATATGAACCCATCGAGCCTCAATCTCCTCCTTGGCCAAGGTGCTTCACAAGAGATTATCATGGTATATAAGGATAACTAAGATAAATCAGCTCTAGGATACACAACCTATCCAAGCATCCAAAATACTTATCCATAAGATAAGATCAGAGATCCAAAGAAAGTATTGAACACTAAATCTTTATTCCCCAAGTAGAATGTTCAATAGGCAAATGTTAATTCATAGTTCTTTGCTTAATTTTATGCTCTTATAAATGGTGGTAAATGAGCTAGTATATATAGTAGTATCTTACCCTAAAATAATTTAGGAATGTTAGCTATGCTAGGTCAACCTAATTGACCTAGCATATATTCAGGTTTAACTATCTAGGTTTGTGTTAGGTTGACCAAGAAGCCAATAAACCAAAAGAGAGAAAAAGTCCCTAAGCTATTCTAGGTTGACCCGATCGACCTAGCATAATTGATAATTCAAAAGGGTGCTAAGGTAATAAATTAAGGATAAAACATATCAAGTGATAGGAATAGGCATAACTAAGAATAGTAATCTTGGGTTTAATTATTTTAGGAGGCTAGTGTGTGGATGAAAAGTGGCAAAAAGAACAAAAATATTATGAAGCAATGATAGTCTTCCCACCCCTTTCTTGGTGCACCCCTTAAGGTATGCACTCAGAAAGATTGAGACTCGATGGGTTATTTCAAGATACAAAGTGTCAGTAATCAATAAAAGTTAAAAATATTATGTGTATACACTTCTCCTCTGGATGATTACTAAGAATGTAACCTTAATAAAATCCATCCAAAAACATAACTCATGGAAACACTAAAACCATATCTTGATGACTGAGTTTATTCTAGTGATAATTGAGGTGGCCAAATCATTCATTCCATAGTTTACTCACCTCATTGGAATGAGTGAGAAATTCAATAGAGGGTTGATCGAAAGTAAAATGTGATAAGGTATACAACCTATATTGGTGATCTACTTTCCCAAATGCAATAATAAAGTCATTGTTAGCTTCCATATTAACTAAGGAATTGGGTGTGAACTCAAATCTCTTGTCCAAAAAAATGTTATTGATTTGGTAAATAGATAGGAGATTGGTGGATAAAGAGGGAACACATATAACATCATGAAATTTTGCATCATTCACTTCAAGAGATCCAATCCCACTAACTTCTACATAAGTATTCTCACCCAATATAATGGAAGGTATATAACAAGGCTTTAAAGATGCAAACATGTCATGTGATGAAGTTATATGGTGTGATGCACTAGATTCAATAACCTGTGTGGAAGGTTGGGATGTAACTACAATAAATGGTTTTCCATTATTTTTTCCCTTCTTACTATCTTTGGATTTAGAATAACCCTATGCTGATGAAATCTAAGTGAAATTATCAAAGACATTGATATTGTGCTTCTTGATCATTTTTGTTAGTTAGTCAATCTATTTCTTCATGCATTTAGACTCATCATGACTAGATTTATTGTAATATCCACATGTGAGTTTCTCTTTATTGTATTTTTCATCTAAAAATGATGACTCTTTTGATGTTTTTGTCTAAGCATCATATTTTTTACCCTTTCTTTACTCTAGGTCTTTCTTGTTCTATTTCTTCTCCTTATTATTGGAATCCTTCTATTTGTCATGACTCACAAAGAAGGAATGAGATTTAGAGAAATTTAGTGTACCTATTTGAATGATCTTGTCTTTGGACCATAAGAGTAAAAAATGCATCCACTTGGGATATTTGAATCCTTCAAGGTATACAATCTATACAATGAAAAAGAGAATAAGTTTCTTATGATAAGAGAAGTTGTCTTTTGTGAGACTAAAAAGGATAAAAATCACATTGATTGGTATCTAAGTTGAATCAATAATTATGCAAATTCTTATGTCCATAGAGAAAGTGATTTAGATGTTCAAAACAATGATTGGGGCCCATATAATTAGGAATATATTGATATTCTATTATCTCTTATACATGAGATTGAAACTCCTCCTAAAGGAGAAAGTGAATTATCATCATATATTGAATAGGGGCCACCATAATAGAGGATAAAAAATGAATTAACTTCATAGGATGAACTTGACACAACTCAAACATAGAAAAAGATGCCTAAGTGGGCCACTGAAACATTGAAAGCTATGAAATCTGATGAAATTGGGAAAATAGGCACAAGAAGTGCACATGTAGTTGAATCACAATTAGGTAAGTCCCTTGAATAAATTAAATATACAATTAAAAATATAACCTTGAATGATTCTCTAAAATAATAACTCATTATTTTGTTTGATTTATAACCAACATCTTTCAAATAGGATGAGATGCTCAAATCTTAGAGAAAAACAATGAAAGATGAGTATAATACATTGGTAAAAAATGGGACTTGGAAATTGGTTGATCCTCCATATGGATACAAACTAATTGGATCCAAGTGGGTCTACCATACCAAATACAATGCTAATGTCTCAATTGACAAGCACAAAACAAGGCTTTTCATAAAGGGGTATGATTAAAAATAAGGAATTGACTATAATTAAACCTTTTCTTTTACAACAAAATGGACTACTATTCAAACCATGTTGGCTCTGGTAACTCTGAATGGATGGAAATTTCATCAAATGGACATCAAAACTACATTCCTAAATTATGACCTCAAATAAACTTTGTCCATGCCATAACCTGAAGGCTTTCCAATAAATGTACAAGAGCACAAGGTGTGCAAACTAGAAAAATCATTTTATGGTCTAAAACAAGCCACTCAAGCATGGTATGACAAACTAGCTGAGCACCTCATGGACATGAACTTTAAATTTTTTGAGTTTGAATATGAAACTATTGTTTTCAAAATATTTGACAAAACAATTGTATTTGTGGTGGTGTAATTTGATGATTTATTCATCATAGGGAATAATGAATGGTACACTACAAAGTTCAAATTAGAGTTGATGAAAATATTTGAAATGATTAATTTGGGTTATCTTCATTACTATTTAGGTATTGAATTAATTCAAAAACTTAATTATTTATTCATCACTTATTAAAAGTACATTTATGACATTCTGATCAAGTTAGGAATGGAAGATTGTAATCTTATCAGCACACCCATGGAACATAATCTCAAATTGACATCTGAAGATTCAACAAATTCGGTTAATTCCACTAAATATAAACAACTCATTACAAGTCTTATTTATTTGACCATAACTCAACCATATAAATAATTTATAGTAGGTGTCCTCTCAAGGTTCATGCAACAACCCAGGGATAGTCATTGGGTAGTAGTAAAAAGGGTCCTTAGATATATAAAAGGAACATTAAATTTTGGTCTCAAATACTCTAGGAAAGGAGACTTCAAAATAGTTGGGTATTCAGATTCTAACTATGATGGTGATCATAAAGATGTAAATTCTACCTTGAGTTTTTTGATGAATTTGGGAACAACAGCTATCAACTAAAAATCCAGGAAGTAATCAGTGCTAGAAATTTATTCAACAGAAGTAGAATATATGGTTGCTTCATATGAAACTAAGGATATATTGTGGCTCAAAAGGATTATTTTATATTTATAGGAGGAACAAGTTTCATCAAAACCTCTCATGGGTGATAACACTTCTAAAATCCATATGAAAAATAATCCATTTTTTCATGACTAAACCAAACACATAAATACTAAGTTTCATTTGATTTGGCACCATGTGAAAGATGGCAGTGTCAAGTTTCAACATTTCCCTACAATAGAGTAACCAATAGACATCTTGACAAAATCACATAGACGAGAAATTTTTGAAAATTTTAGAGGAATTCTTGGTCTAACAATGACCCTTGTAGATTAAGGGGGGATGTAACAATATTGGCTATAGTTGTTAATCCTAGGTGTCTTTTTATTTCATTAGGTAGATTTTTTATTATTCAATAAGCTAATTTTTATTCCCTTAGGAATAGGAAGAGTCACATTGGGAATGTGAAATGAACAACCATTTTAGATTTTATATTGTAATGTTTGCTCTCTTTCAAACTTGAATCATGAAATAGAATTTCATTTGCATTTCATCAATATTATTTCTGGCTTATCATTGGTATATAGTTGTTAATCCTAGGTGTCTTTTTTTCTCATTAGGAATAAGAAGAGTCACATTGGGAATGTGAAATGAATATCCATTTTGGATTTTATATTATAATGTGTTGTGAGGTGTCTTGGCATGGCCAACAATAGGTAATGTTATTAGTCCCTTATTATCCTAAAAGGAGTGAGATCCCTCAAAAAAAATACCTTCCCAAGGTTTAGTGTACCAGGTCTTGGTATATTGGTCTTAACTTAATTAGCTGATGTGAACTATTCCATTTCAAGGGGCCATAGATGGTGAAACTGACTTTAGATGATGGCTTAAGTTATAAACATTCTAAGATTTGATTATTCCACCACTAATATATTTAACAATTCTTTAATAGTGATGGATGCCATTAAATAATCATGATTAAACATTATAGATAAATTTTTATTAATCCTGAACTAACACACTAATAAAAAGGGGGGAAATAGAGAAGGGTAAGGAGGAAGAGAAGAAAGGCCCTGCTTACATAGAGATGAAGTTGGAGCATCTAGATATGAAAATATCATAGAAACTAATCCTTAGTTGAGCTAGACCTATCAAAAATATAGTTAGAGGATGGTATGATAGTCTAGGAGAAGTTATTGAGAGAAAGGAGGAGCATAAAAACCATATACATGTGTAGGATATGAACACTTGGATCCATAATAATCAAAGTATCAAGATTTTTCCTTTTGATTAATTAATGGTGAGACTTACAATGATGATTCATCTATAAACTTCATTCTCATAACAACAATAAAAAACTACACTATTAAAACATGAAAAATGCTTGGTCTACTAACTATGGAGAATCTAAACACATCTGGTCCACTAATTACTCTATTCTAAGGAGCCAACCTAAGTATAAATTTCTCAATTATAAAAGTACCAAACTTTATTAAATCAAAGAGTCTATCTTATATAGGCACATAGGTCTATTGAGTTAAAATTTGAATTCAAATTTAGATTCACCCACTAATGGGGTAGTTATAACAATCATTGATGTGGCTAGATCACTCTAGGTTCATTGGGAATGAATCCCACTCAATTTCATCATGAAAATATTGAGAATTATGCCAAACTAAATTAATAATGAATGCCTATGAGGGAATGTAGTTGAGATTGCATTGGGATAGTCAGTCACCCATCCCCTTTGTAGTTAGAGCCTTGATTCTTTAAGGCATATATTTTATCCTGTATGATTCATTCTTAATATTGATGCATGGGCCATGCTAACAATTCTTATCTTATTCATGACTCAATTAGACTGCAATTTAATTCTATAAATCAAACTAGATGGGTAGTCCATTCTTACCTTTTAACAGTTTTGAATGCCAAGTGGGCCATTAAATTTAGGATCATGCCTTACTAACTACACAACCAGTGTGTCTTTTATCTAGATGGGTCATTTCCATATAGCTTCTCTATAAATTTTCCTAAATAGGTCCCACTCTATGCCACATGTCCTCTATTTATTAGCTTATGTTGTAAGGGTTGACACCTAGGAATGATGAATAACTCTACTCTTATATGCTTGGGAGGGTGAATTTCAAGTTGGGGACACATGAAATCCTTTTATCAGCCTCTAAAACTCTACCTATTATTTATTATGATCATCTTGGGGCTAGATATACCATGTGGTGCTTTATTATACACTAGGATGTCACATGTTCTACAATCTCTATCAATCTTGGGATATTGACTACTCTAACAATAGGCTAAATGGTGTTTTCTCATTGTGCCAAGATCTCTTGGGGTCTAACATTTCTATCAGAACTAGGAGACTGACACATCTAACATAAGGGAGCACTCATTGGTTCAATTTTAGGTTTTTGGGAAGCTACCACATGACATCTATATGTCCTCTTGAGATCTTTAAATTTTGTATTTTCACTACCACACATCATTCCCTTAGCTCTATACACTTTAGGCTAATGGTCAATGGATCTAATCTTCTATGCTTTTTGGCCCTTTAAAGAGATACCATGTGGCTTTTCCTTAGGGCCTCAAAACCATAAGGGGTATTAAAATTTAGCTTAAGAATTTGTATTCCCATAATATTACATGATTCTTTGCCTCCATGTGAATTTTTATTCTCATGACTTTGTTTTCACAATATTTTTTTGAAGTCTCAAGTCCTTGCAAGTTTTTTCATCATAACTTTTATTCTAAACTTGGTCTTGTAAGTTTTATATACAATCGCTTGTACAAAAGTTTTGAATTTTGTTCTTATATTTTCTAACATTTTCTTTAGTCCTCAGAACTTTTTTTCACAACTTCCATCTAGGCATTGGTTTTCATAACTTTTATTTGGAAGAAAGGTTGTGACTAGTCTTTTCATCACTTTATTTAAATGATCAAAACACTTAGAAAATTATCATGAATTTCTTCGAGTTTTATTCCTTATTTGAAACTTTTGTTTAGAACTTTTTTTGTGACTAAGTTGTACCATTTTCTCTAAAGATCCAATACTTGAATGATTTTTGTGAAGTCTTTAAAACTTTTGTCTTCTTCATAACTTTTGTTTTTTAGATTTTACACAAAATTTATGACTCATTATTTGCCTTTTTCTTGAAGAGTAAAAGACTTAGACAATTTTTTTGATGTCTTCAAGACTTTTGTAGACTTTAATTCATGTAAAAAAATTTACTATTCTCTTTGGGTACTTGTGGACATAATATGAAAAGGCACAATCATCAACTTTGGTTTAAAAAACCAATGACTAGGCATTTGAAAACAAATGGCTAAGTATTTGAAAATAAATTTCTAAGAATTTAAAAAAAATGGCTAAGTATTTGATATTCAATGGTTAAGAATTTGAAAACAAATAGACGAGTATTTTAAAATAAATGGTTAAACATTTTAAAATAAACAACTAAGGTGAAAGTTGAAACATTACTAAATATAAACTAAAAACTATGTAATGACTTGGTCATTTACTTGATTTCAAAGCTAATTTTGTCCATTTTTATGAGAAGTGACTAAGTTAAAAATTAAAACCTTATAAACATTTAGTCATTCATATTAAAATTAAAGTAGAAATGGATTAAAATTATCCAATAAAAGAGGTAGAAAACTCTGGAAAGTTAAGTAATTTGTATAAACCTAAGGTGAAATAGTCTAAAAGGAAGTTGTAAAATGTGTTTTTAAACATGAGAAAATAAATAGACTGAGAATTAATAGAATTTGTAAATTCATATATTTAAATGAATACATTCCTAGGTGAAAGCTTGGACTAAACTAAAGGTATACAAAGACATCAAAGTAAAACCATTCAGTCACTTATAACTAATCATCTAGTAGATTTCCAAGAATCCTAATTTTAACCAATCAACCACAATGAACTCTTGAAATTTATAAGAATAAAATCCAAAGTAAAAAGAGGGTCCCTATTTTTAGAATAAAAATGGGTCATGTTTTACAACCAACAACATATTTTTTTTCTCTCTATCAAACTTGAATCGTTAAATAAAATTTAATGTGCATTACATCAATATTCTTTCTAGCCTTTCATATTGAGATGACTACTAACATACTAATTTTGAATTCCATCTTTGAGATAACCTCAAAATTATCATACTAGTTTATTGAATCGTTTAAAATCCAACCACTCTACATCATAAGGTATTATTTTTGAACATACCATTATATATTTAATCCATATTGATGCTAAGTAATATATATTACTCCTCAAATTTTCATAATTTATTACATTAATATTTATCTCATAGAATCAAGTTTAAATTCAATTTATAGATACATAGCCATTTAGTTAATTTCCTTGAATGAGAGCTAGTTGATATAATCCAATCATGGTTTAATCATATATGAAAGGTACACAACTTAAGATAAATTTCATTTACGCAGTATTAACTAAGTAATAGGATCCTTAAGTCTCAAATAAGTCTAAACCAAAGACAAATTTAATACTATGAAGATAGTCCCTAACTATTTCACTAAATTGAATGGATTAAGACCAACACATATTTTTAAAATTATTTAACATCAAATAGGTTTAATCCTATAATTTAAATATAATAAACAAAAAATTTAAACTTTACAAAATATCATGATGAGATCATAATACTAATTTAGGATAACCCACTATTCTTCACATTGATCAATCTGAGTGTAAGCAAACTTTGGTAACACCAAGTTCCCAATTTACTAGTAACCAATATAATCCAATTTTAGCGTGATTGAGCATAAGTCAAATTTAAAGACTATAATCTACCAATAAATTTTAAACACTTAAAAAAGTGTAATCACTTGTAATACACCTAATTAAACTATTTGCATTCAATTTATTCAAAGGTTTATGTTGTCAACCAAGATGTATTGTACCATACATTTAACCATGCCATTTCCAATAAACTCAACATACAAATACTCCATTTTTGGGTTAGTATTTTATTTTAATTTAATATGCAAATACTGTATCTAAAAAATATATCTATTGTTCCTAATTAAGAAATTGAATGCCTTTCCTCATATTCCATAGGAGTTATATGCATATCCCAAACATATATATTAATATCTAAACTAAGTTTTATTCTATTAATAAATACATTTGAATAAAATCGAATTCAATTATATATTAGTGAGATATAAATATAATCAATTTCAATTATAAATCAAATCATACTATTTTAGCTAGATCTCAAATAGGTGAAAATAACTTTGAAGTCCATTAACTAAGTAACAAGGTCATACACCACCTAACAGAAAAGTGATGAACAAATAAATATTCACCTATATCCACCATATGATAAATTCTAAAAATAACTACTACATAATAAATACATGTTCTAATTGACATGAAACCCCATCGACAAATCTAAAGTGAGTATACAATCATAACCATGCATAATTTATACTTGCATAAGCTTCACCTTAAGTGAACCATTGTATACCATAATGTTGATATTAATGTTACATATCAGTAACCATTATAACTCAATTAATATTAAATGATTCAATAGTTATCCTACCATAATAAAATTTATTTAAAATTTAACACACATAGAAATTAATGATCACAAAATGATCCTTATCAACATACAAAAATATAATTCTCACCCATGTATTATAAATATAAATAAAAACTTAATTATTTAATGGAGCCAATTAAATTGACACAAATAAAGTAACTTCCAAATGTACCAACTACGTAATCATAAATAATAATCCATACATAACTAAGTTAAAATAACACCTCAAATTCAAATGGAAATACTCAATCACTACACATAGACAACAAACTTAAAACTAATCAAGCAATGATTCATAAAATCACTCAATCTATTCTAAGCTTGAATTTTTTATGTATACATATCTTATAAAGACCAAAATATATTTCCCTTGATGTAAATAAATCAAATAATCTAGTTCCATTCACACTATTTTAAGTCAAGATGATCATGTTCCTTGTGTAATATAAAATGTCTCCATAGGCTAGATTATGGATAACTAAAATCTTCACAATAATGAATAATTAATTTATTCCAAAAGAATGCATAGAGTAATTAACCCATCTAAGTCTCATCCATTATTCCATGAAGGTTTTGCATGCCAAACCTATCCATAGGTATAATGAGACCATCCATTAGTGGGTTTAATATGAATGTAGAACATTAGATACCTATGTTTTCATGATGTAAATATGATCATAGTAAGGGTTTAAATATGATCCAACAAAAATTGACACAAGCAATAAAATACAAAAGTCATAAACCCTAATTACCAAAAAATATGGCCATAATAATAATAATAATAATAATAATAATAATAATAATAAATAAAAATAAAATTGAAATAACACAAACAAATCTTCTAAAATTATTCTAAAAACAAAATAAGACACAACCAATCAAGCTTATCACTTTTCCTAGTTCACTTATATATTATCTAGAGTGAGGTACAACTATAAAATCTCTCCCATAAGGGATTTATTTGACTAGTTATCATACATTTTCTATATTTAAGCCTATCTAGGAGCCACACAAATGATTTCAAACCCTAAATGTATCTATTAATATTCATAATCACCTAGTAAAACATTCATGCCCTAAATGAAGGATTTAATGAATTACTTGTTTAGTTGCACAATGTACTACCAAAATAAGATTTGTAATATCCTTTCTTATTTTTTTCTTCTACCACCTTTATGTTTATTTATCCTATATGACACACCTTATTTTATACAACTAGATCATTCTTAATAGTTCTTTTAACATCTTGCTAGCAGTTTCACTTGGTAGAACTCCTCATTCTACCAAGTTAAACCCAAAATAATTGTTAGTTAAAATATTAACAACCTCAAGACCTAGTTCTACATTCATGTCTAGAAGTTAAAAACCCTCACCAACTTTAATGATCCCAATAATCCACATTCATGGTTTCTTCTTGTAATCGAGTATATTATAACACAATAAAAACCCTTATCGAATTCCAAAATGTAAGTCAACTCACCACTTTACCATCATGGTAGATTTTACTAAATATTATGCTATTCCATTAACCTAAGTATTTTTTTACTTATTTTTAAAATAAAATAGATAAATAATTCCATGGTTCTTGACTAATATGCCTTATTCCCTCTATGGACTTAAAAAAATGCACAATGCACTCAGACCTAAAAATTATCTCATAATCAAGGTACATAAATTTGTTAAAGGTCACAAGACCTCCAACATCCATTTTCAAATGCACACAAATGTTAAAATACATTTTATGACTTAAAAATCTTCTTAAATTTATGTTAAAACAAAAAATTTGTTAACTCAATGTTGATTAATTACTCAAAAATAATAAATTACAACAATAAAATGAAAGACCAAAAATAAATTGAACATTATCACTACACATCATAACTTAAAACCAAAAATAAAATATAAAAAGGGATTTGTTTCATGTTTGTGATCCTATTTTCATCATGATTTATTTATTTATACCTACACCTTCCATCTTCATCACTACACAAAAGCTTCCCAATCCAACCTAGCTCATTTGAGGTAACACCTACAGCTATATCCATAAAAAGCATCAATAGTATTTTCTCTCATATAATGTTATTATTAAAAAAATTAATGAAATGATAAAATATAAATAAAATAAATTTAAAATACTAAAATGTTATTTAAATCATCACAATGTCCATAATAGAATGACTATAACATAATGTCAATGTAACATAATAATCTAAATAGATAAAGTTAATTTAACATAACAGTCCAAATAAATAGTCATGATCAAAAGCTAGGTAGGTGTGGTTATGACATTATTTTGAATAATTATTTTGATGCATACAAAGGAACAAAACTAAGGTATGAAAAAAAAATTATGCAAGAGCCTCCATATTATTTTATCAAGACTCTAGTTTGGAGGTGGTTGCTGGAAAATTCACTTAAGTATCTATAAACAAAAAAATAAACACTATTTATGTGCTAGATATGTATACTATAGGTAATTTAAATGAATTATATCATGTCTTCAAAAATTACAAATACAGTTAAGACACTGATGAAGAAGAGGAACAAACATAGAGAAATAGAAACACCTATTTACACAAGAAAACTTTTAAACTCAAAATAATTCCTTGTAGGGAAATTACTAGATATTTATGCCATTATTTTGATATTAATAATGGAAAAAATGTCTCCCCTATATGGAGGCTTGTGGCAGATGTCATAGGGTTCATATTAGGAAAATACTAAGGTTTTTATAGTTTGTGTTAATTTATTTGAAAGAGTGGATTTTTAGTTGACATACTGAGCAAAATATTTATGATGTTTTGTATAAGTGGAGTGAGAATCCTAATTCTTGGAAGAAATAAACAAATGTTTTTATTTTGTGAGGTTTTTCAATGTACCCAAAGGGAGGCCATGGTTTTTTATAAATTATGGGATCTCTAAATGCTTGACTAAGGAAGTAATTGGTGTTTTTGATGATATCATTCCCCTTGCCTCATCTACTTTTACCACTATTAGTTTAAATTGATTTATTACAATCCTTGTCTCTCTTCTTTTGGTTCAAACAATTTAATTTAATTTATTTCACCTCATTAATTTGATACATTTATTAATGTTATTAGAATTTAAAGTTATATATATATATATATAGAGAGAGAGAGAGAGAGAGATAAAATAAGATCTTAATTTATATAATATTGAAGCTATGTATCAACCAATATGTCCCATAATTACTAGTTATTAATCTATTAGTGTTGTAAGTGAGATTATCGACCAAAAATTGTATAAAACAAATTAAAATATTAAATGCATGCTTTTTGGTATTAATTATTATATATCCAAAATAAAATCAGATATTAAACATTAAAAAATGCTTCCCAATTGAAATAATGTGCCACACTTCCTTGTGTACAATTCTTATTAATAAAAAAATGATAAAAATAAGATTAATAAAATATATCTTTCATGACAAGTTATTTCAATAAAATCATAAATTAAAAACTAAATAAATAAATTTACTTGATAATAAATTAATCTATAATTATAACATTATACCCTAATATGACTAAAATTATACTAAAGAAAATAAGGTTGACTTTCATTTAAGACAACATCAACATACAAGAAGCTTTGCTCAACAAGTAGTCAAACTATGCAACCAAATTAACTATGTCACCCTTAAATACATTATTTCACTAAAATGAATTGATTAAGACCAATGTATATTTTTATAAATTATTTAACATCAAATAGGTTTACTCCTATAATTTAAATCCAATGAAAACAACATTTAAAATTTACAAAATATTACAATGAGATTAGAAAACTCTTTTAGGAATAACCCACTATTATTCACATTGCTCGATCTGAGTGTAAGCAAACTTTGGTAACACCAAGTTTCCAATTTACTAGTAACCAATCTAATCCAATTGCATCATGACTGAGCATAAGTCCAATTTAAACACTATACTCTACCAATAAATTGTAAACACTTACAAAAGTGTAATCACTCACAATACACCTAATTGAATTAATTGCAATCCAGTTCTTCAAAAGTTTATGCTATCAACCAAGATGAATTGTAACATACATATAACCTTTCCATTTACAATAAACTTAACATAAAAATACTAAATTTTTGGGTTAGTATTTTTTTTATTTAAAAAATATATCTATTATTCTTAATTAATATATTGAATATCTTTCCTCATATTCCATAGGAGTTATATGCATATCCCAAACATCAAGATTAATATCTAAACTAAGTTTTGTGCCATTAATAAATAATTTGAACAAATTAAAATTCAATTATATCTTAATGAACCAAAAATATAATCAATTTTAATTATAAATCAAATCATATTATTTTAGTTAGTTCTCAAATAGGTGAATATAACTTTGAAGTCCATTAACTAAGTAACAAGGTCATACACCACCCAACATAAAAGTGACGAATAAAAAAATATTCACCTACAACCACCATATGATAAATTATAAAAATCACTACTACATAAGCAATCTATGTTATAATTGGCATGAAACCCCATTGACAAATCTAAAATGAGGATACAATTATAACCATGCATAATTTATACTTGCATAAGCTTCACCTTAATTGAACCATTGTATACCATATTAAGGTTGATAACCATGTTACATATCAATAACCATTATCACTCATTTAATAGGTAATGATTCAATAGTTATCCTACCATAATAAACATTATTTCAAATTGAACACACATAGAAATTAATGATTACAAAATGATCCTTACCAGCATACAAAAATATAATCCTCACCCATGTATTATAAACATAAATAAAAACTTCATTATTTAATGTAAATAATTAAATTGACATAGATAAAGTATCCTCTAAATGTACCAACTACGTAATCATAAATAAGAACTCATACACAACTAAGTTAAAATAACACCTCAAATTCATATGAAAAAAATCAATAAATACACATAGATAATCAACTTAAAAATAATCAAGTAATGTTTCAAAAAATCACTCAATACATTCTAAGATTGAATGTTTTATGTATATATATCTTTAAAATACCAAAATCTCTTTCCCTTGATGTACACAAATCAAATAATCCAATTTCATTTACATTATGTTAAATGAATATGATCATGTTTATTGTGTAATATAAAATGTCTCCACAAACTAGATTATGGATAGCTAAAATCTTAACAATTATGAATAATTAATTCATTACAAAAGAATTCATAAAGTAATTAAGCCAAATAATTATCATCCATTAAGCCATGAATGTTTTGCATGCCAAACATATCCATAGGTAAAATGAGCCCATCCATTAATGGGTTTAATATGAACATGTGGAACATGTAGATATTTTTTTTTCATGATGAATAGAGGATCACAATAAGGTTTTAATATTCTTGGCCAAAAATAAATGACACAAACACCAAAACCCAAAAGTCACTAAACCCTAATGACCTCAAAATAAACCAATAAATACATTAAAACAAAAACAAAAGATGGCCATAATAAAAATAACATAATGACCTCAAAATCCAAGGTTTGAAGTTTAAAAATTGAAATAACACAAATAGATATTCTAAAATCATTCTAATAACAGAATAAGACACAACCAGTCAAGCTTATCACTTTTCTTAGTTCACCTATACAGCATCCAAAGTGAGGTACAATTATAAAATATCTCCCATAAGGGATTTATTTGACTATTTATCAAAAAAATTCTATGTTTAATCCTATTTAGGATCCACACAAATTATTTCAAACCCTAACCATATATATTAATATTCACAAACACCTAGTAAAAGATTCATGCCATAAATGAAGGATTTAATGACTTATTTGTTTAGTTACACAATGTAGTACCATAATAGGATTTTTAATATCCTTTCTTCTTTATTTATTCTTCTACCTTTATATTTAATTCTCCTCTACCACACACCTTTTCTACAAATAGATCATTCTTAATAGTTATTCTAACATCTTGATAGTAGTTTCACCTGGTAGAACTCCTCATTCTACCAAATGAAACTCTAAAGAATGATTAGTTAAAATATTAAAAAAATAAAGACCTATTTATAAATGCATGTATATAAGTTAAAAACCCTCACCAACCTTCATTTTCCCAATAATCCACATACATGGTTTCTTCCTTCAATCGAGTAGCTTATAATATAATGAAAACCCTAATCAAATGCCAAAATGTAAGTCAACTCACCACTTTACCATCATGGTATATTTTACTAAAAATTATTCTATCATTAACTAAGTATTTTTTTACTTATTTTTCAAATAAAATAGATAACTAATTCCATGATCCTTGACTAATATGTCTTAGTCCCTCTATGGACTTTAAATGATGCACAATGCACTTAGACCTCAAAATGGTCTTATAATCAAGGTACTCAGATTTTTAAAAGGTCAAAAGACCTCCAACATCCATTTTTAAATACACAAAAATGTTAAACTATATTTTATGACTTAAAAAACTTGTTCCATTAATGTTATAATGAAACTATTCTTAACTCAATGCTCATTAGTTACTCAAAAATAATAAAATTGATAATCACAACAATAAAATGAAAGACCAAAAATCAACTAAACATTAAGATTACACATCATAACTTAAGAAAAAAATAAAATATAAAAAATTATTTGGTTCATGTTTGTGATCCTATTTTCATCATGCTTTATGTATTTATACCTACACCTTCCACCTTCATCACTACTCGCAAGATTCCCAATCCAACCTAGCTCATCTAAGGTAACACCTACAACCATATCCACAAAAGGCATCAATAGTATATACTCTTATATAATAATATTATTAATAAATTAAATTAATGTTGAAATATAAATAAAATAAATTTTAAATAAAAAAAAGAGTTAGTTAAATCATCACAATGTCCATAATATAGTGACTATAACATAAGGTCAATGTAACATAATAATTCAAATAAATAATGTTAATTTAACATAACAATCCAAATAAATAGTCATGATCAAAAGTTAGGTAGGTTTTGTCATGAAATTATTTTGAATAATTATTGTGATCCATATAAAGTAACAACACTAAGGTATGAAAAAAGTTGATGCAAGAGCCTTTGCATTATTTTATTAAGACTGTAGTTTGGAGATGGTTTCTAGAAAATTCACTTTAGTGTTTTTAAGGGAATAAATGGACACTATTTATGTGATAAATATGTGTATTAGAGGTAATTTCAATGAATTATATCATTTCTTAAAAAAATAAAAATACATTTAAGACCCTGATGAAGAAGAGGAAGAAACACAGAGAAATAAAAACACCTATTTACATAGGGAAATTGTTAAACTCAAAATATTTCCTTGTAGGGAAGTGATTAGATATTTATTCCATTATTTTGATATTAATAATGGAAAATTTATCCCCTAGATGGAGGATTGTGGCATATGCCATAGGGTTTTTCATTAGGAAAATTATGATGTTTCTATAGTTTATGTTAATTTATTTGAAAGAGTGGATTTTTGTTTGACATACTAAACACAATATTTATGATATTTTGTATAAGTGGAGTGAGAATAGTAATTCTTGGAGAAAATAAATAAATGTTTTTATTATGAGATGTTTTTTAGGGTAACCATAATGGAGGCCATGGTTTTTATAAATTAGGATATTTCTAAAGGTTTGCCTAAGGAAGTAATTGGTGTTTTTGATGATATCATTCCCCCTACCTCACCTACTTTTACCCCTATTAGTTCAAATTGATTTTTTACAACCCTTGTCTTGATTTAATTTCATTTATTTCACCTCATTAATTTGATAAATATCTTTATATTATTAGTATTTATTGTTTTGAATGTGTGTGTGTGTGTGTGGTTAAAATTAGATCTTAATTAATATAATATTGAAGATATGTATCAACTAATATGATCACTAGTTATTAATCTAGCAGCGTTGTACATGAGATTATCGATCATAAATTATATAAAACAAATAAAAATATGAAAATGCATTAGTTTTGGTATTAATTATTGTATAAATACAATAAAATCATTTCTTAAACATTAAAAAATGTTTCCTAATTGGAATAATTTTCCACACTCCCTTGTGGATAATTCTTTTTAATAATAAAAAATGCTTAAAATAAGCATAATAAAATATATATTTCATGACAAGTTATTTCAATAAAATAATAAATTAAAAAATAAATAAATAAATTTACTTGAAAATAAATTAATCTATAATTATACTTATAAAATTATAACCTATGATGACAAAAATTAGACTAAAGCAAACCAAGTTGACTTTCATTCAAGATAACATCAACATGCAAGAAGCCTTGCTCAATAAGTAATAAAACCATGAAACCAAGTCAACTATGTCACCCTTAAATACACTTTAATTTCATTAAATTAATATTAAAAATTTCACCCCATCTCTTGGTATTGCATTTTAGTACTTAGGCAATGAACTGGACTTAACTGGTAGTTCTAACTATTTTTTTGAAAATTCTTGAAAAGTGTCTAAAATTGAACAAAAAACTAATTTATGATATAAATGAATTAATTAACATTAATATATAAATAAAACACCAAATAAACTAAATTTATCACTAATAATCAATTTCTCATATTGGAATCATACTCAACACCTAGTGTATCTAGCATATTCTGAGAGTTCACCCTAACAATGATTACTTTTGATGATATAAATGGAAGTTAAATTAGTCTTAAACATGTTGAGGAAGGTCTCCCTAAACCTTAACACCAATATTTTATATGTAAAATTTAATTTAAATGAATAAAATAGGAGAATGTAGATATGGTTTTCACTAAGGAACTTGAATTGTGATGCAATTATGAAGATGAAAAGATAAATTTATTTACTATAAGTAAGAGGAAGATAGGAGGAGAGGAGATTGTGACTACTTAGACCTAGGTTTTTTTTTACTTGACCAAAATAAATAAACCTACAACTCTCTCTATGCTCAAAACCTTAAATGGTGTAGTTTGTTATAGAGTTACAAATGACTATGAGTAATACAAGAATAAAATTATAGAATTGGAAGAACTAAAGAAAATTAAGGATGGATAAGAAGATTTTATTGCTAATATAGTAAGTATTTTATGATACAAAGTATAAATTTATCAAGTTATTTTATATTTTATTAAGTTTATAATAATATTTGTCTCAAGTTAAGTCAATGCAAAAAAAATGAAAGAAAACAAAAATAAATTATTGGAAGTTAGGGAAATAATTGAAATCATTGATGAAACCTAGACCAATGGAACATATATATTTTAATCATAAAGGGTTCTTAATTTTTTGAGTCATTATTTAGATGGCTTAAATGGAATAAGGGTAAAATCTAAGGAAGTTATACAAACACTTGAGTGTTTTACTAATAAGACCCAAAAATTACTTTATTTATATATTATTATAAATTTTAAGGATAAATAAGTAACTTTGGTATCCATTGAAACATTAAAAGGAATGGTAAAGAGGTTATTAAACACATTTAAAGCTAAGGTTACTAGCTGGTAGTAAATCTAGGATTATTAGATAGAAGGTTATTTCTTTTCTCTGGCTAAAAAAATGTAACATTCATGTGTGCTAATAGGAGAAATTGTGCATACATTCTTGGGGATTATGATGGGATTTATAGAATCAAAATAGGTACTTGAAAATTATTGGTTTGTGGATGTGAATTACATTCAAGAATGTTTTTAGAGATATGGTAGTTTATCAAATATTAATTTAATGGTAGGAGAATATTAGAATTTCAGTTACTAAATATTGGTGGCTTATATATCCAAGTGGTGCTTGGGAGTAAAGAATATGTGTCATGATTAAAACACTTCGATTATTTAAATCCTTAATGTTTTGTTTAAAATGATGTATAAAGTTTTAGATTTCACTATTTTTTTATGTTTATATAATTTCAATTTTCCATATCTTTTTGGTATTTGATTTATTTCATGTTAATATAAGAAAAATGTTTTAATATGAATAGACAAAGGAAATTTAATTTTTACTTCAAATGGTATTTACAATTTGAAATTTTGTGCATCTAGTTTTT
Source organism: Torreya grandis (assembly GCA_037957365.1). NCBI lineage: Eukaryota > Viridiplantae > Streptophyta > Pinopsida > Cupressales > Taxaceae > Torreya > Torreya grandis. Next base: position 1,775,199 of record JARHVA010003403.1, on the reverse strand, counting down.
GTTAAAATTTCTTTTGATATATGTTTCATTATTTTTTCTTCCAAATTTGAGCAATAATATTTTTGGTAAATAAATTAATAGGTATTGATAAGTGAATCTCATCCTATTAAATAATAACCATTTGAAACCTATTATATTATTATTAATTGGTAAAACTTTGAGAATTTTTGATTGTTTTAAATTTATTTTTGATCATGTTATTTAACTAGTAATATTTAAAATTTAAAGTAACACTAAATTTTATAAACTTGAGGTTCTATTAGGGTTATAAAAGTTTGGTTTGTTTAAAAAAAATCTAATATTTTGAAATAAAACTATGATTTTTAGGAATTAGTTGTTCCTTTCTTAAAATGTAATCTTGAAAGAGTGGCTTATAGTAAATAAAAAAATGAAATTTGTCAATATAAGATAATGAAGATTGTTTATTTTTCTTTTTTTCTTAAACCAACATTAACTATAAATATTAGGATTGATTTTTAAACCATAGGATAGAGATAATTATTAACTTATATTTTGTGTGTCTATTTCAAGACTAAGACAAACCATGTAGGTCTTCTCCTAAAGAGGACCTAAAATAGGAGGGTTTTCTAACAGGCCCCTTAATAACCTACATATGTGTTGAAACACTAACTAATAGTTAAAATTCAATCTAGAAGGAGGATCCAAGGCTTCCCACAATATATAATCCATTTAGGATTAATACGTCAAGTTTAATCAAATAAAAATTACTATCAACTTTAAAGAGTCATAGAAAACCTAGAAGAGACAAAGGTACCCCTAGGAGAGCTACATCTATATGACCTAACCCTGACCTAGTCATAGTAAACATTTAACAAGCATGTTAACATATTCCCAATCTAATTTTTGTTTGGTTAACAATAATTTACTTAAATAATTTTGGATTCATACATAAATTACCTCATAACTATGAGAAATAGCTTCCTAAACTCTGAAATGATGGGACAATGACTATAAAAGAACATATAGCTAATTTTAAGGTCTCTTTAAGACTCCTTTATTTTTTACAATAATATGTTACCTAAAATTTTTATCCTTTCAATATTTAAGGACCTACTTATTATTGGTTCCTAAACTTAACACTAGGGTCTATTACTAATTGGCTACAATTTAAATAAACCTTCATAAAGAAGTTTGGATAAAAATTAGACCCTACTGTGAGGTTTTAAATAGTTTTCCATGATTACTAAGGAGATAAATGAAACCATGAGAGACTTTAACACAAGTTTTCAAAAAAATTATAGTAGTATCCTTGATATCCATAGACCCTTTCCCCCATGGACTTATATATCTACATTGTTGTGTTATACCCAATCAATTTTGTATTTATAAGATGTATTAAAACCACTCTGGTAAAATATTATGCATAAGCAATTGTAGTAGAAATATAATTAATTACCTAAGGATTGATTCCAGACATCATATAAAACATAAAGATAGTATCAAATCTAATATTACCATAAGCTACCAAAACTATCCCTATTCAAACTACAATAGTAGCATTATATTTAGTTCTAACAATATAGTCTACATAGGTCACAATTATAACATATAGTACCCATTCAAGAAAATTAGATGCTATGAATAAAATGATTCAATAAGTTATAATTGATTTCACTGGCCTTCAGAGAAAGGTTAATTTTAGATAGATAGAGCCAAAATGATGAAAGTATTCCTTCTAAATTACAAAAAATAGTTGGTATAAAAACAACTAGAATCAACTAGGAAATAAATCTAGGGAAATTTCTTCAAGTTCTCCCCTTTGCATAATTTTTTTATGGATGGCCTTACCATGTTGGTTTTAAGTCAACCACACTAATACTCATGGAGAATTGGATTATCAATAATTTCATAACACTTTTGAAATTATCATAAAAGAGATGGAAAATTATGAGGTTAAATTACTATATTAAAATAATGGGCCCTTAATCTTGAATATATTTTGGTTAAGTGATTTTTAAAGATAGAGCCATGGAAGGAAGCATAGGCATAAAATAGACATGGTGTAGAAGATTGGGGCATGGAAGACCATGAACAAAAGAGGAAATTCACTTGGAATAGGAAACATGTAACATGGAGAAACCTATAATGTAGGACTTAGACAATAGCGAGAGAATCGGGCAAAGGTGATGAAAGTAGAGACAATTAGGGAATGATTTGCATGAACATCGAAGAAGAATAATTAAGTGTGAATCCAACATCGATCTATGAGAATATAGGCACATGATGATGAGATATATCATAAATAGAGTATATAGGGGTAGTTAGGCCTGAGTCATTAGGAACTCAATTTAATGACTTTCCATTACTCATTGTGGTTAATGGTTGATGAGTAATCCTTTTTTAATCACTTGTATTACTAAATAGCTATGGAGGAACCATGTATAAATAACCCCTTATTTTACTCAGTATTATTGTTGATTATTGTAATTTTATTCCATCATAATTCTAGATATGACATATGAATGTAATGAAAGGAAGATTATGTGCTAATGAAATACTTATGTAATCTATTCCTAAATATAATGGAATTATTATTGTTTTGTTATCAGTTTGCACCAAGCTTATTTTTATTTAATTAGCTAAGTAGGAAAGGAATAGTTAAGAGTTAGACATGAAACTAAGTATTAATTTAGAAATAAGTACCCATTAAAGTACCCTAGCTTAAGAAACTATATGAATACACTACCACATGATGAAACCAATGGGAACCAATTTTAAGCTACATGCTTTAGGTGAGAATGTGATAACCTTTTCTCATGTGAAGTGTCAACATGATAGCTCATTAGAACTCTTATTCTCTTAGGCACACAACTAGGTAAATACATGATAGACTAAAGGAAAATATACCAACATTTTGGTTCCATTATTGGAACCCTTTGCACTTGTTCATATGATAGTTTGAAAATTCTTAAATGGTTATCTTTGTAAAATGTCATGTATTGTGTTACTATCATAGAAGAGAATTTTGCACTTAAATTTATTAAATTAGGATTTTATGTTTGTTCATGGGTATAAAATCACCTTTATGTCTCACTCTATGAATATTTATTTGTATAAGTGCTTGTTTACTTACATTCTCAGCTTTCAGTGTATGCACTTGACTATTTAAGGAATTATGAATGGAAGGTACCTTGGGAAGTAGAGTGGCAGTTGGACTTGGAAATATTAGGAGTACCTTGGATAATGCATTTGATATTTGGTGGAAAATAAAACTTAATATCTATATTTTGGAATATGTAGTCTCTACATAATGTTATCTAGAGGAATCCTAATTTAATTTCCTCTAGGAGTTGAGTCGAAGGTATCTCAAGTAGTTTTTGTTAGAGATTATTAAGATTATAGTTAAATAAATACTTGAAAACTTCCATATGGATAGCTAAACTCTTTATCTCACATGAGTAGAATAGTTAGTGGGGAAATTAAGGTGCATACATTGATATAATATTATTTGTTTAACATGGTATCTAGTCAACAAGAGTTATATAAGTGCATGTATGATGATACTAGGTAAAGGGATAGGATTGGAAGAAATCTAAGGAGGGGATGGGAGGAATATAAAAGTGATACAAGGATATCAAAAGAATTGGAAAATCATAATGAGGACTCCCTAAGCATAGGACCATGCTCTGTACTAAAATAGGTACATGTGGGATAAATAATTCAAGCATTGGTGACTGTATAACCCGATATAGATAGGCTCTATTCCCCACCCATAATGCATGCTCATGCCTTTGAGTTAGATGACATTCTTGTAATAAATTATGATATAGATAGTGTAGAGTCAGATTTTTAAAATATCACAGAATACTTTAAATTAAATAATCAAGATAATAATTTATGATTAATTTATTTTTTGTTCAACATCAACCCTATGGATCACTTTGGAATGCATGGTGGACCAAGTATAACTAGTGTTAAGAGTACCAACCTTTCCATATTTAATTAACCTACTACTACACCCAATGTATTAAGTGCTTATATTACCATAAGAGGCATGGAAATAATTACCTGTGGTGGTTTAGGAGTTATTGGTGGACCTCAACCATAAGGTCCAAGAGGGATTATAGGTACATCGCAATAACCTCCATTGCCAACACTAGTCTACCTATAGTCTACTACAAGATGTTGATTCATCTACCTAAATATTGAAGTGTCAAAATGCAATAGAACATATTCATGAGTGTGAACTCATCTGGAAGGCATGAGGCATTACTTATATTAAATGGAAGGCAACTTAGTTTGTCACTACTCTTTTAGGATGTACACATAAATGGTACTAAAATTTTGATTTTTAATAAGCTATGGTAAACTATGAGTAGTTGCATGTGGATTTTCTCCAAGAATTTTACATTCTAGAGTTTGAAAAATAAATTATTGTTGCCATGAAAGATATTAGATAATAACTCACTGAGAGTGTGTATGATTATGTTGCACATTTTAAAATGCTTCCTTCCAAGTTGTCATTTGATATAAATTCCACTTAGCATTACTAGTGGTTTGTAGGGGGTTTGTTACTTCCTTTCAAATGTACATTTTCCTAAAATATCTTCATTAACCTGAATGAGGCATTAGAAGATTACCTTTATGGAAGCCCGTATTACTATTAAGGCTTGTTAGTTGGAGAAGCTCACTGTGAATAGTACTCAAAATACTTGCAATGATTTACAGTGTGTTGACTATGAAGTAGAAGGTCATAATAGGAATAATTATCTTCAAAAGATTATTCATGTCATGGTAAATTAGTCTTAAGATCTACCAATAAGACCATGATGTGAGATATTACTCCTTATTTTAGCATGTTAATCAATGTAAGGTATCATCATATTTTAAATTATGAAATGCATATACACATGATATAAATGATTATCACCTTATTAGTGAGATTCATAAGGTGTGCACACATGGTAATCATCATACCTATGTAACCAACAACTAGAAAAATGGTGGAGGCTAGTCCTATAGAGGTCATGATCATGGATGCAAAGGCGGGTTTTTTCTACCTAGAACCTACTACAAGTGCAAATCTATAGAACATTACCGGTGTAACTACCTAATTTATCCAACCTATGCCTTTTTTAAGAATGATCATCATCTAGAGGAATGCTTAGACTTATATGCCACCATCACCAAAAAGTAGAATGAGAAGGGTATTGGAATGGTATAGATTTAAAAAAATCCAACTACTCAATAGAGATAGTGCATTACTACTTGAACTGGTCCTAAGGTAAATATTACTAAACAAAGTGGTGATCCTTTCTAGTCTATTTAAAATCCACCTATTGACAAGATTGAATAGGATGATCCTCATGTGAATCACTACTCAAATGCTCAACAATATAAATAGATATTCTAGGACACAATGACTTTGTTAAAGGAGCTTCAAGGTGAAATTTAGTTCTTTAAAAATAGAGATGCTACTATGTGTGCTGAAATTAAAATAGATTTAGTTCTCCAAGACTCGATGCATGATGAGTTTCATGAATTATGCAAATAAAAATCTTGATGAATACACCATTCCCCTTTTGATGAACTAGTTGAGTCACCAAGCACCAAATCCTATGGATTATCATTTATTGAATGATGCATGATGACAAGAAGCTCCTATCCAACCTAATATAGAATGTGATAAAGAAATATTAGTAAACATAAATATTAATGGTTGGATCATTCATGATATATTATTCAACACTGACATGGAGGTAAATGCACTAACAAAGGATTATTGGATAAATATGGTGATTCCTCTTTTGCATCACACTCCACATGTATTTTTCATGGATAATAAGATTCATGCACTACCCATAGCAGTTCTTAATGATTCCATTATTGATATTTTAGGTGTCAATTTCAAATATAACTTTAAAGTGGTTGAGTTTGTTGAAGCTATATATATATATATATATATATATATATATATATATATATATATATATATATATATATATATATATATATGGTTGTCCATGGTGCTATGAAAACAACACTAACTTGACCTTTAAAATATTCTACATCAATTTTGTAAATGATGATCGACATATCATGATTATTTTAGATAATGCTCAGGGACCTCCTTTTGTTAAACCAATTAACTTCGACAAAGATCTCAATCATATTTATAATGTCACATCTCAGGGAATTGAATTTATTGATCCTAGTCTTGATGGTATATTATAGTGGGTGGATGCAAAAGATATTTCTAACACTACCACCAATGCTTGTGACCATTGGAATTATGAAGAATATGATATTAGTAGACAAATTTGTGGTGTCATTGGTAGCTGAGAAGATGTTATATGAAAGCACCTTAAGCACCATAAGTTTTTTTCCTTATTCATGGATGTTTGATGGTTAGATTGTCCCTACAATTAGATCAATCACCTAGGTTTGATAATCAAATGGAATTATTGGAGTATGTATAGAAATTGGAAACTTTTTATGTGTTTGAAGATGAATAGATGTACTCACTTAGGTATATTTATCAAGGGATAGCTACTTGATGGTGGAAAAATCAGCATCACAATTTTCTCACCTAAGACCGAGTCTACACTTCCATGCACTATCATTTTAATCATGATAATCACATTCACACTACTATAGGTTATGATGGTATTAATGCCCTAGAATCTCATATCGAGGCCTGTGAAAACCTTTGGAATAATGATGAGACATATTTTCCTAACTATCTATGGTTCATGCATTTTATGGTACTATACGCACCTACATTCATCAATAAATATGCTTAGACATGGATTCTTAGAATAAAATTCAAATTAATATGATGTAATCATTATATTACTCATCCCCTTACATGGATTTTTTCTTATCCATGTAATCCATCTACCAAGCTATTATAGGTGATATAGTGCCAATTAAAGACCACATATGACATAAACATGGTGTGCATGATGATAGATTATCCATTTTCCAAGTATATGATACTCTTGACTCATATTATTCATATACTGACTCTCAACTAGACCATGAATTTAGGGAATGAAAGAATTAGGGTAAAGAGAAGGTTATGTACCAAGTTGATGAAGGTACCAGTTTTGACCTACAAGATCCATCCATTAACCCCTTAAATTTACATACTAAATATGGAGCATGTAATATCCAAGACACAATATAGACTAACCAACAATCATATTTAGAGACACTCTAGATGATTCAACATAATATTGGACTAGAAGACATGCCCAAGATGGTCATTATTAGGAATTATTGGTTTGATACTGAGATCACCAAGGTTTTTGAAATATTATAGGAATATCAAGACATTTTCCCATGTAATTACATAGAGATGAAAAGAGTACATCCTTCATTGCATAATATGCACATAAGTTAGTTGAGGGTGCTCAACCAATCAGAAAGAGACCTTATCAAATGAATCCTATTCTATGTGCTCAGGTTAAAGAGGAGATTGATAGTATGTTGTGAGCTAGAGTTATCACTCCTATTGATGAGTTTGAGTGGGTGATCCCCATGGTGATCAGTATCAATAATGATGGTTTTATTCACATTTATGTAGTCTATTTGGCACTTAATTCTACTTGAAAAATTGACCTTTTTTTATGCCTTTCACTAAGGAAATTTTAGGAGTTGATGGGTATGAGATTTATAACTTTATTGATGGTTTTTCCAACTATCATCAAGTCCATATTGTAGTATAAGATAAACCAAAAACCACCATTACAAATTAATTGAGTTCATACACTTACAATGTGATGTCCTTTAATTTTAAGAATGCTCTAGTTGTGTTCTCATGTATTATGATAGAGGATTTGAAGGATTTTATTTGTAAGTTCCTTTAATTGTAATTAGATGATTGGATTGTCTATGGTTTAGTGCATGAACATTATGATAAAATTTACCTCATTCTTGAGTACTTACAACAACTTTAGATTTATTTGAATCTAAAAAAGTGTGTCTTTGCAACTCTGTTTGGAATTTTTTTGGGTCGCATTATTTATCATGATGGACTCATAGTGGATCTATCTAATATTGTGGTAATTATTAACCTTCAAGTGCCAACCACCTAACACAAGGTTTATGTCTTCCTAAGACACATGAATTATTATTATAAATTAATTTTGGGATATGTTAAGATTGTAACACCACTAGAGGAATTACTTAAACAAAACGGCCAATTCTTATGGATAGATACTCACCAATAGGAATTTTTAGCACTTAAGGACAAGATAATCACTACCACCATTATATAGTTTATAGACTAAAAAAAATCCATTTCATGTACATGTTTAATATTTAGGTATGGTAATGGGTGATATCCTTGCACAACATGGTGAGGGAAGTCTTGATCATCTCATTTGCTTTGCCAGTTAGAAGGTCACTCTAGCTAAATGAAATTACTCAACTATAGAATGTGAAGCCTTATCCATGGTATTTACACTTCATATGTTTTATCAATATCTTTTAGCCACCTCATTCACTTTATTTATAGATCATGAAGCACTCAAATATCTTGTGAATTAGTGTTGAATAGATGCATTTATCGATGGATTTTTTTATTTCAAAAATTTCAATTTTTTGTGATGGTGAAATTGGGTAAGGCTAATTTTGGACCAGATCACTTATTCTGTATTGACTCTAGTGAACTAGTGCACTCCTTTGAGGATGACATACATCATGTCTAAGTTTTTAAATTTATGTGCATGCCTAAGGAGTTGAAAAATATCATGGATTTCCTTAACATAGGTTTAGCACTATCCCACCTTAACACTCAAGAGAAAAATTAATTGATTATTTATGCTACTCTTTTCTAGCTAATTAGAGGTGACCTTTATAAAATTAGATAAGATAAATTATTATAATGATGCATGATGTAACATGAGTGCATTGAAGTTCTTCATGAGGTTCATGAAGGTGTCACTAGAGGACATTATTTTTGTGATGCTACAATGTGAAAGGTTCTATTAGAAGGGTTTTGATGGCCCACTTTATTTAAGCACTATCCCACCTTAACACTCAAGAGAAAAATTAATTGATTATTTATGCTACTCTTTTCTAGCTAATTAGAGGTGACCTTTATAAAATTAGATAAGATAAATTATTACAATGATGCATGATGTAACATGAGTGCATTGAAGTTCTTCATGAGGTTCATGAAGGTGTCACTAGAGGACATTATTTTTGTGATGCTACAATGTGAAAGGTTATATTAGAAGGGTTTTGATGGCCCAATTTATTTAAGGATGCTAAAGATTACATACATCAATATGATATATATTAGTGCATGGGTAAATTGAATTAGTGGGATATTTTTCCCCTTCATATGATATTTTCACATGAACCCTTTGAGAAATGGGTTATTGATTTTGTTGGCCACATTACTCTAGTGGGGAAGCATACTAGTGTATCTTTTATCACTACTATCACTAACTAATTCAATCGCTATGCTGAAGCAATGCCAACACATAATTGTATTACTACCACTAACACTAGATTTATTTAGGAGAATATCATTACAAGGTATGAATGTACTTTAAGTTTGACTAGTGATTGTGTAACTCATTTATTTAACAAAAAAAACTATATCCTTTTGGTTGAGTTCATGATTTTGCACCACAAGACTACACCATATCAACCTTAGGCTAATGGTATAGATGAATCTTTCAATAAAACCTTGGGTCATACATTGACAGAGATTTGAAATAATGCTCACATTGATTGGGATGATCATGTCTCTAAAGTATTATAGGCATATAAAACCATGTATAAATAGTTGAACAAGAATACTCTTAATCTTGTTTTTGGTACTGAAGCCATTCTCCTAATCGAATTCCTTGTACCTTCTTTATGTATTGTGTGTTTTGGTTAGTTGGATAATAAGGAATCCTTAAACAAATGCTGGGATGCTTTATTGTAGTTGGATGAAACACATTTTATCATGTATTGGATTCAAAGAGTGGATAAATAGAAATAAAAGGATTGGCATGATAGACATATTAAGAATAAGACTTTTTCTCCTAGTATGTATGTGTTAGTCTATGACTCCAAGTTAATATGCCATTAAGGAAAACTTCACATCCATTAGGATGGTCTAGTTACCATTCATAGAATTTATCCAATAGGCAAATGTAATTTAAAGAGGTTAAATGACTAGTTCCTTCTAGGCCATTTTTTGGTATTTAGTTTCAACCCAACCATTTTAATTTATGTTTCTCTTTTGTTAATACAACATATGCCACTAGCTTAGCATAATATTTTGGTTTATTTTAAAATAAAGTGTTGTATTATTTTTGCACCTTTTGTTTATGTTTAGAACAATACTTATTTATTTATTATTTTATTTTTCATGTCATTGAGGACCATGGACATCTTTTAACATGGGGTAAGAAGTGTGAATGAAGTAAATATAGAGAGCTCAAAGGACATGGTGGAAGGAAATGCATGCATAAAAAGGGTGTGTAAGTGGAAGTGCATAAGGATAAAAAGATACACAAGATGCAAAATAAAGTAGGTTCCTACCTTTGAAATGGATATTTTTAAATTCTTTACAATTGTCATTCACTTTGAGAAAACCATAGGATGGGACAAATGCATTAAATGAAATGAAATAATAAGTGTAATGGAAAGTGTGATAAATGAACATTATGGAAATACCTTTAGAAGAATTAATGAGTGAAATAATGGATGAAGTCATGGATAAGTAATTTTGGATTACCCCTTGAAGATATAAAAGGTTAACCAATTGTCATTTTAACACTTTACTATTGAAAATTCACAAATTTATAGAGCCAAGTAGATCATTTTAAAGATACTAAAGGAGCTTATATCAAATTTCAATGACTATTTCATAATTTTAAATTAAGTTAATCATCATTAATATAGATATTGGTGGAGTTGTGATTAGAGGGATATATTTAAAGGAATTACATGTTTCAGGTTTTAGTGTTTACCATTAGAGGACATTGAAGTAGGAGAATTGAGGGAGTTAAAATGATAACCACATATTATTTTGGGAAGATCAGATGGTCACACCTTAACCTTCATGCTCCTCAAAGGTTAATGCAGCCAAAGAATAAGGTCTATAGAAGTGATACATTGCCTTTGATTCATGAGGAATAAGATTTTGAAGGCATAGAAGCAAAATTGGTTTTGATAAGAGAGGACCTAGTGAGGATGGTGCACAAGAGGAAATATTGGCATAATAAAAAAATGTAACAAACATTAAAAAATCCAATATGGTATGTGAGGTGAAGAGGAAAATAAAAAAACTACCCCACCCCTTATGTTAATCAAATAAATGAAATATCCTAATTTAGTATTATGCATAAATAAATGGGATTCTAATGCGTTGACCTACCAAATATTTGATTATAATCATTTCCAACCAGGGAATGAAGTAGATTTATAGTGCATATATAGGGTTGAGTGATAAAACACAATAAATGAGCTCATCTATGATCTTACTATTTTCAATCACCTCAATGATGCCATAGTTTTTCATCTTTTCAATTTACCTTATTTCAACAAGCTCATGGAGGTCATGAGGTTTCTTATCTCACATGTTCATGAAGATTAATTTTACTTTACAAGTTATAGAATAAATATCATGAGCCATTAATTAGCAAAGTCATAGGTATACAATGTTTGGGTGTTGACCTCAATGGATATTTTTAGGACTAAGAATAAATTGATAAAATGGTGGAGGCACTTAAATACAAGTAAGACCTTGTTATGTACATAGCTAGTCTCTAGGATCCTATCATTTGGGTAACTATGTGCTTGGATATGACCAAGCTTTGGGGAGTAAATAGGTGTAAATATATTGATATGGTTTACTTATATGTAAATAACTAGATGACCTAAGGGGTCAAGTATAATTATTCCCAGTATTTTGTAGATCAGATTATTGTAGATGTAGATAAGGCTCACCACCTGCCTAACTAAAATTTTTCCTAGGGAATGATTATTTTGTTAATTATATTTGATGAGATTGGTGTGACATATTAAAGTAGTATTGACTTGAATTGGGCTTACCTACTTGAAATAATTCTCTAGCTGAGTGGTTTAAATCATTCACTTGCCCTGGTGTTATTACCCCCACTCATAAGTCAAGGATGAAGGGCTTTTATGATGGAATGAAAAAAGACTTTGGAAATGAATGGCACATCCTAAAAGACATACTCATGTAAATAGGGGATCGATACCAATTTATAGTAAAGTAACACTTTAATTTAACATGCATCTAAATGAGCCCTATAAATTACTTATTTGGGTGGCTTAAGCTACTATATACTTCCACTGTTAGGTATTTTATGAATTATGTAAATATAATATATGATGTGCACCCTATAAATATTGATGCTGATAAAATTGACATAGATACATACACTCTTCACCTATTATATGTGTATTTGATGAAGATAGATTATAAATAAAAATTAGAATTATATACTACTAATATCAAAGCCCAATAAATCCTAGTCAGAGACTCTACTCATTTATTATTTTATATATTAAAATCAAGAAAGAAGACATTGAGGAGTAATGAGGATAGGAAAGAAATAATTTCACCCCACCTGAGTTTAGAAGGTGCCAGATGAAGAATAATCTAGGGCATGATGACATCATAAGTGCACAATAAGGAAAACCAAATTAGTGAAGGACCACCCCCTCACCACCAAAAGATAGAGTGCCTGCAAGTCAACTATAAGATCCTGATTATACCATGTATACATTTGTTCCTCTTAAAAAAGATATTTTAGTGCTTAATTATGGGGAATATGAATAAAAAGAATTAAATCTAAAAGTAACACTAGAGAGGGGACACTTTCCTAAGGAATAAATGGAAAAGGGGGCCACACTAAAGCTAGAAAAGGATCCCTCATCTATGTATCATGAAGAAGCCACCCTTGATGGTACATAAGTAGATGATGGGAGTCCCACTAGTGAAGATGGGATGGTATATGCACAAATCTAGGCATTGGTGACATTAATGCATTTACAAGTCACCAAGAGGAGGATCCATATGTTGAAATACTTGAGCATGAACCTACTAACCTATTCATGAATCTACATAATAGAGGCCACTAGCTACTAGTGTAACTCCTTCTATTTATGCATAGTATTAGTATAATATACTAGAGAATAACTTATATATGTGGGATTATTTTCCAAAGGAGGACTGAACTAAACAAACTTGGTGATACTTTTATTTGTATAATGATATATGTAATGAAGAGCATCATTATGAATCTGCCTGTGGATAGTATTATTTTGGAACTAGGTGAGATGAAGTACCCTCATACATTTTAGGTGGATCCCCAATAGTACATAAAATATCAATAAAGCATGGTACTTTTAAAGTTTGCTCATGAAATGACAAGGTCAAATGCCTTGCAAGAATTTGATGTAAAAAAAATCAAGAAGAAACATCAAAAAGTCATTACTATATATTGCAATGAGTGTGTGGAAAGGATCAAACTTAAAGAGGAGTTATAATAGATCAAGCACCAAGTAAAAATAAAAATGGTGGATAAATTGAATAATTTAACAATTTACAAGACAATTTTATATTAGGATCTAGCCCTTATGAATGGAGTTTCTCTTGATAGTAAGGCTATTAATAAATTGAGGACCCAAGGAGAGCTATTATTGAAAAGATGTGAAGACCATACCAATCCTCAATGAGATAAAAATTAGGAAATTGAGTAGTTAACTAAGGCTGATGAATTTTACAAGAGATTTTTTATTAGAGTTGTCAATATGATTCCCATCATTGATGGGTTTTTTTATTAAACGAGCATCACTTGCTAAAATTTTGGAAGCAAGGCTTCAAACAGAATAACTTCAATTCCAGTAGTTGGACAAGATCATGTTAACAATAAAGGATATATTTAAGTACACAAAAGCATTTAAAGATGTGGAGGCCCTTAAAAACAAAATTACTACTCATCATCAAGAGTTAAACACTAGTTTTGTAGCACTCCAAGGATTGGTTTTAATGGAGGTTACTTCACTTGAGGACCTTCATAAGGATGATTTTATATCACTTTATCATTTAATAATTCAAGTGGATGACCTTATAGAAAAATTTTAGGATACTAATAATCTCAAATAAGAAGTCAAATAAATCACTTCCAAGATATAGAATGGATTGAAACATTGGGAATAAGTGAAGCTTCAAGTTGAAAAAATGAGAATTGAGATTGTGGTAGCAGAGGGACCGGACCATAATGCATATTTTGGGATGGATTATTATCTTAGTGTGGGGTGATGTTAGCCCCTCAATTTTTAATCTATTTTAGCTAAATATTTTTTGAAGATAATGGGATGGAAGGAAGCATAGGTGCAAAAGAGACATGGTACAGAAGACCATGGTGTAGAAGATCATGGCATGAAAGAGTCAAGTCACATGGAATAAGGAAACATGAAACATTGATAAACCAAGAACATAGGACTCAAATAATAGTGATATACTTAGGAAAATACATAGAAAGTGGATACATTTAGGGAATAATTCACATGAACATCATCGAAGAATAGTCAAGTGTGAATCTATCACCAATCTAACAGAAGATAGGTGCACAGAGATGAGGATATAGCATAGATAGATCATATAGGGTCAGTTAGGCATAGGTCCTTAAGAATTCAATGTATCAGCTTGTCATGACTCATTATGGCTAATGGTTGTTGTAAATTCATCTTTTTGTAATTACTTTTGTAACTAAATAGTCAGGGAGGAACCATGTATAAATAACCCCCTTATTTTATTGAGTATTATTATCGATTATTATATCTTCATGTCGTCATAATTTTAATTATCACATATGAATGTAATAAAAGAAGTTTATGTGTTAATGAAATGCTTATGTAATCTATTCTTTAATATAATGGAATTATTACTATTTTATTATTAGTTTGCATCTAGCTTATTTTTATTTGATTAGTTAAGTAGGAAAGGAATAATTAAGAGTTAAACATGGAATAAAGTATGAATTGAGAACTAAGTACATGTTTGAGCACCCTAGCTTAAGAAACTATATTAAAATACCACCATGTGATGAAACCAATAGGAACCAATCTTAATCTGTGTGTTTTGGGTGAGAATACAATAACCTTTTATTGTGTGATGTGCCAACATGTTATCTTATTTTACGTATTATTATCTTAGGCATGCAACTAGGAAAAGATATGATAGATTAAAGGAAAAGATTCCAACAAAAAATAACCCTCATAATAGTGGGTTGTCAATCACCTACCCCACTCTAATGGTTTAAACCTATAATTTTCATTCTAAAGATGAAAATCAACCCCAATACAATGTAGATAAAGTTCATTGCTTTCAATAATTTCAATAGAAAAATTATGAGTTGAGAAGAATGGCCAACACCACATATACTCCACCTAATAATAAAGATATAAATCTAGATGACACAAATAATAACAATCTACCTCCTCTAAAAATAAGTATTAAGTCCACCAAACCCACTCAAACACAAAGTAGTCCTCTCAACTTGCCTGGATATAACATAGTAGAAGACATGAAGAAAAACAAGGTTAACATTACACTACATGAATTGGATCAATTAGTTGAAAAAATATATCTTCTCCTTTAATATCTCTAATAAATTTAATTTTAAAAGCATCCCACACTAATGTAGTCACATATAAAGGAAGGATAAATACTTCCCTATTCTTACTTATAGTCAAAAAAATTGGAAAAACCTAAATAATTGTTTGGTAAATTTAGGAGCATATGCTAATGTCATGACACAAACTATCTCTCAAATCTTGGACCAAAACCTATAATATCCACTGCATGAGTAGACAAATTAAACAAAATAAATGATACTTTTATATGAGAACTAATGAATGTCCACATGCAACTAGATGTAGATCTTTGAGTTCAATAATACATATACAATTAGATAGTAGAAATCCTTGAAG
Source organism: Torreya grandis (assembly GCA_037957365.1). NCBI lineage: Eukaryota > Viridiplantae > Streptophyta > Pinopsida > Cupressales > Taxaceae > Torreya > Torreya grandis. Next base: position 1,759,263 of record JARHVA010003403.1, on the reverse strand, counting down.
CCTTTATTTATTTATTTATTAATTAGAGATTGGTCTCAGGATTTAAATGGATATGTATCCATGGATTTATCCCACATGTGACTACCATGGAAGGTGTATCAAATCAAATTTGAATTGAAAGAGAGACAAAGATGAAATATTTGATTACTAAGTATCACTAGAAAAATGAATATGTGGAAGTAATAGTTTTACACATTGGTGTGTTTACTCAAAAAACTAAATGATTTTCCATTGAAAATTTTGACTCCAGGTCAAGCCCTATTATTTTTACCTTATACATTGATGGATCTTGATCTAAACAAGGCTCAGGTATCAGGGCAACTAAAATTGATCTTGTGGGTTGAATTTTTTTTTTCTTATAGATTACAATTCTCATGTATTCATAATATTTTAGAGTATGAATATTTTATACTTGGTTTAAATATTTCATAATTCATGATGTAAATATGATAAAAGTGCATGGAATCTCTAAATTAATTTTAAAACAAACTATAATCATTTTTAATGTAATACCAAGTTTATTAACTATTAAAAATATAGAGATTGGGATCTCATTGAAAATTTTATAACTGCTAACATATTTTTCATCCCAATAGAAAATAATGAAGTAGTTGATGCTATAGCTACATATGCAAAAAAATTATCACCCATATATAGAAAAACAATAATAAAAATTCATTATAAATAGTCACTACATCTTAAACACTAGACAATTTAGAAAATTTTCAAGTTTTTAATGATGATGAACAAATCATCTAATTTCTCACCAATTCAAACTCAATTAAGGATAAATTTTTTGATGAAATGGAACACATTGAAATAATTCATGATGAAGGAAATGGAACACTAGAGATAAAAAATAAAATTATCCCCAAAGGAATGAATTCACTAGAAAAAAATTTTAACACCAAGATTGTGAATCTTGATAAAATTCATGATATGACTGAGAAATAACACATTCAAACAAATTTAGGCACCTTAGAAGAACCATAAATGGTAAACATAGGAAAAATTGTTCTAAGGAATAAAAAAATGAATTAACTATGTTATTAATAAAATTTAAATAAGTCCTAGCTTGGTTATATGAATATTTAAAACTATTTAATCCATGAATTATGACCTATACTATCATAATCAAGGTAGATGTGTGACCATTCAGGCAAAGGCAATGCCAAGTTACTCTAGTTTTTTAACCCCTCATATATAAATAAAATGATAATCTCTTTTTAGATAAGATTATTTTTCACATCAAACATTCTACTTGGGTGGCCAATTTATTCTATAAATAAAATAAAAATGGATAAATCTAGCTATGTTTTGATTTTAGAAATTTGAACAAATATTCTAAAAAGGAAAAGTATTCCCTACCCTCCCTATATGAAGTTATATAAATAGTAAATAGATTCAAAATTATTTCACTTCTAGACATATTTTTTATATACAATTAGGTGTTAATAGATCAATAAGATAGATACATAACTCTCTTCACTTCTAAGTGGGGAATGTTTGCTTACAAAAAAATTCATTTAGTTATCATTAACACAGGTGAAATTTTCCAATGAAAAATGGACTTCACATTTAAAATATTGTTGGGTAAATGGATAATTATTGGAATAGATGATATCACCATTTTTTATATAAATCATCCCAACATTTTCAACACCTATGTGATTTTTTTGAAAGATATAGAGGGTATGGTATATCTATAAATTCAGAGAAAATTATTTTTAACATCAAAAAAGTTAATCTTCTTGGACATTTTGATAATATTATTTGACATATTATCATTAAATATTATATGCTAATTTTTTTAATTTAATTCAATAAATAATCTAGTTTTATATGGATCCATGAACTACAAAAGTATTATACAAAAAGATCAACAAGCCAAACCATGGCCGAACAATAAAAACAACAAAAAATAACTATAACATACCAAAAATAGGGGAAAATAAAAACATAAAATGATTAGGAGGGGGGCTCTTTGGTGTTTCCTTCTCCTCCTTAGATGTCTTCTTTGGAATACCTTGCTTGATCTTGGATACCTTTACCCTCGTATAATTTCTAGGTCCTTTTGCTACATCACTTGGAAGAATCATGCATGGCCTCATCTAGCCTTGAACCTATAGGGGTGTTTTTTTAATGGGGTATGATTTAGGGGAACCAAGCAGGGGGGTTTCCATGACCTTTGGAAACTATTTGACAGGGGTTTGTTTTGGCTTAATGGACTGGGCAAAGGACTACACAGTTTATTCACCCTACCTGTGAAAGGCATTCCACTCTTGTATAAGGCTATCAAGGGTTAGACCATCTTCCTACACATTGATGTTAAAGTTCTCTAGTTGTTTCTTATTATTTTTCAACTCATCAGATAGAATAAATTTGCCCTTCCCAAAATCCTCCATGGAAATTCCCTCATCTAGGAAGATTAGCTTGGGTTTAGGGATAAAGAGCTTAAGAGGAAGGTCTTCAACAAGGTTTTAGATAGAATAACTTAGGGAGTGCTCACATGTGGGTGGAAAGACCCTGAGATGGGGTCCTCCTCTAGGGAGTCCTCCTAAGAGTCCTCCTCAATAGAGGATCCCCCTGGAGGACCTCCCTCCCTTGTAGATTTTGACCATGTTGACAAACAGCAAACTATATTAATTGATCCATAAAAATTTAAAGTAATTTTTGATATATTACCTCCTAATATTAAAAAAAATCAAGATATTTCTTTCACAAGATAAATTTCATAAGACAATTTATTTTAGGATTTGTAGAAATTGTGACCCTTATAAATTCAATGTTAAAATCAGATGAAAAATAGAGTGGATAAAAGAGGCAACGAAAGTGTTCCAAAAAATCAAGAGAATGGTCTTCTCAGCACCAATGTTAAGCTTTCAAAATTATGAGCTCAATTTAAACCTTTATTCCTTTTCTTAAAAACACTCAAATGTTACTATGGTAACATATAAGTATTTGAGAGAAGATGAATGGACCATAGCATTTATGATCTCCCATTTAAAATATTAAGAATAAATTATTACATTTTTTAAAAATAGAGTTAGGCCTTAGTGAAAGTGGTCAATAAATTTATGCCTTACATTTTGAATACCCACATTAATGTTATAGTCCTTGACTCCATGGTCAAAGAGTTATTGAATGAATAAAATGAGAGAGACAAAATTAAAATGTGTCTCCATTATTTATGAAATTGATTTGGAAATTAATCTATCAAATATAGTTCTAGGCCAAAGAATCTGTCAGCTTATTTCAAAAGGTAAATTTGTGAAAAATCCACAAGATGTGTTGGACATTAAATTTCATGAGACTATCTTTACAACTCAACTAGAGAAAGTAAGAAAATAAATTATATGTATAAATTATATAAAGGAATTCGAGGTGATCATTCCTCAAGAGACACCACATCATATAATATCCTTAGAGTTGGATATTACAACCCCCTATTTTCAAGGGCACTCACAAGCATGTGAGGAAATTCCATACATGCCAAATATTAGTTGGAAGATAAAATAACTTTGTAATTCCTTCCAACCAATTTTAGAAAGGAAATAATTTGTGTAATGGGGACTAGAATTTTTTAGAATAATAAATCCCAATTAATCACTTGGTTATGATTTTTTGTAATTGATAAATATTATTGTACCAAGTAGGCAAAGCTAAATCCTTAAATCATAACACAACATGTGAAGTAATAAATATCCTATAATTAAAAATTATTATAAGGTTTGGTACTCCTATGCCATTGGTTTATGACAATAGACCAACCTTTAGATCAATGGAATTCACTGAAAGGCCATATTCCCATAGCATCATATTGGACTTTTCAAAAAATTACTTCCTACAAGTAAATGCACCAATGTATTTGACAAATAAGAACCTATTATATGTGATCAACAAGATTATAGGTAAAAATATCAAAAGATGACTCACTTTGATTAAACTCACCCTATAGACCCCAAAAATAAGAATTAAAAAGTCCTTGAAAACATCTCCCTCCATGCTCATATATTTTAATGAGCAAATATTGCCATTCAACCTATTTTTCCCCACATAGTGGTTCATATAAAAAAGTGAAGGATAATTAGAGGTACTACACCATATATTGGATAATGTTTTCAAGATAGAAGAGATAAGGGAGAGAAATTAAAATTTTAAATATACATCCAAATGTGATAAATATATTATATATAAATACATATATGAATAATGCTTTTAGTATTTCAAACCTACTACTAATGTGGAATAAGGCCCATAAGAAGAGGGATAACATGACAAGTTTCAACCCTTGTGGTTGGGGTCATACCAAATTTCATAAATTCTAGGATAGAATGCATTCAATTTAAAAACATTATAAGGACGGATCTTGGCATTTCCAATGAATGGTAGGCGTCTAAGATATAATTTTTAGGCTATTCCCACTAAAAACCTTTATTTTCACCCAACAAGACTAATTATTTTATTTTATTTTAGTTTGTGTATTTTTTATTTTTTATTCTTTATTTTTTATTTTATATTTTATATTTTATATTTTATATTTTATATTTTATATTTTATATTTTTTATTTTATATTTTATATTTTTTATTTTTGTTTGTTTTAGGATAATAGTTGTCTTAGTTTAGTTTTTCCTTTTAAAAGTGGTTTTAAATAACATTTATTTAATAAAAGTGATATTTATTGAACCAAATACCATATACCTCTAGATAACAAATGGAAATTCACACTAGAAAGTGGTTTTAAATAACATTTATTTAATAAAAGTGATATTTATTGAACCAAATACCATATACCTCTAGATAACAAATGGAAATTCACACTAGAAAATATTTAGAATTAATCAAATTAAATAGAAGAAAATAAAGGTCAAGTAATTTTTTTAAAATTTTATTTAATCCTTGAAACCCCATGTCAAATGAAAACAAAAAACAAAAAAAATGAAATGATAATCAAATTAAATGGTCCAATTGGCAAAGGCAAAATGAAAGGATAAATATAGTCTATGTTTGTCAAGGTGATTCAAAACCTATTGAAATGACCTTAATTGGTTAAAAACTTATTTTTATAATAATATAAAGAGGTGATTAAAGTAAATAGTACTAGGGCTATGAACGCTAGGATGGAAGCAGAGCAAAGCCAAAAATGAATCAGAGGTATCTTCGTTAGGATAATGGATGCCTTCCTAGTATTGGAGTAATGACTAGGGGAACAAGTAATATGTCTATTTAATAATACAGACTTATGTTATTTAATTACAATAATTAAACATACAACCCAAGCCAAAAAATCACTTGATCTTAATAAATTGAAAGCTAAGATTTAAATTATCTTCTTCTCCAATATCACCTTTTTAAGGATTAGTTTTATAATAAGTAGCATTTGCTTAAAATTATTTTTTTAATTCATGGTTAATTATTTATTTATTTTAATTTGAGTGTGAAACCATAGATTATAAGTTTTATAAATACTCAAGAGTATTTCTCTATGAGACATCATTTTTTTCACCATCTAATCCAAGTTCTTCCCAAGGAACTAGGGGCCACTGTTTTTAAGCCACTAAAATAATGACTTTATTAAAATTTAAAATGTAAAATCTAATTATAAATTCACCTTTAAAAATGAATCCCTTGATAGTTTTATCTACATTTTTATTTCAATTCATATTCTTTAACTCATATCTTTTAGTTGAATTAATTAAACAAACATGGTTTATGAAGAATTTAAATGGGTTTCAAATTTTATGTATGCATGCTTAAATCTTGGGTTTATCTTCATTTTATTAGGTTTAATGAGATGCATATATATTGATTGTATTTTCCATGTTGACCTTACATGTTTGTTTATACCTAGTACATCATGGGTAGTGTTTCTATTTTACTTCATGAAATTAGAAGAAGCCATGATATGACATCCCATCTCACTAATTCATGGATGACCTTGTGATGCTATAACTAATGTGAACATAGGATTGTAATATGGGGAGATTAGTATGGTGTTAGTGAATGAAATCAAATCCAAATAAAGAACACACTAAGATAACACCCTAAGCCTATCTCAAGGGGGGAGCATATTAATAAAACTAAATAAGAAACACAACTAAAATTCAAATACAAATAAATCCTTCACCTTCCTTAGATGATCCAAATATCTTGTTCAAGTGGTTTGCTTGACTTGTGCTCAATGAGTCTTCATCCAAGGAGGCTTGGCTATCTCTTCTTCTCCTTGGCACCTTTTTGATGGCTTTGGCTTTGGCTTGGCTCAACAATTTGAAATTATAACACTAATTGCAATGTCTTTTGGAATTATTTGTGAATTATAACTTTGCATTATCCAAGCTTAAAATTCATGTTCATGCCTCTTCTATTTATATATTTTTTAAATGGCTTAGGATCAACCATGACCATCCATCTCAAGATTGAGATGTGTGGCCATGAATTAATCCAAATGATGTAATTAAATTCATAAATATCCCCTATAAATATATGGGAAGAAAGGGCATTTAAGAGGCATGGGAGACATTTAAGAGGCATGGGAGGGTCTTAATGAGACATGGGGTGGCTTGATAAGATATTTTATGCATTTATGGCCTAGGAACGTCTTTCTGAGAAATGATGTCATTTGATGATGTAGATATTCATTATCAATTTCTAAAAATAAATATTCAAAATTTTCAATATAATATTTAATTAGAATCATGATTTGAATTAATTAACTTTTAAACATGATTAGTCACTTTGGTGCAAACCTTAACTCTTTGTGCACAAATTAATCAAATTGGTCAAAATGTCATATTATTGGCTCAAAATTTGACTGGATTGGAATTGGAAGTTGATGTTAGATGCATTATAATCATATTCCCATTTAGGATGTTTCCAATGCAAAATAACAAAGGCACATGTCTTGTATAGTAAATTTGATATAAAAGAGCAATCCAGAGCACCTAGGTGCGAAAATGTCATTTTGACTCGAAATGATATAATCAAAGTTAGCTAATTCATAAATTGAATTTACCCATTTAATGGTACCCTAGAAAAAATCAGCACTTTAATATAGAAATTTCAACTCTTTTAATGAATTTTAGTGTTTTTAAGCCAAATTGTGCACTTTGGTAGAAATTGGTCAAAAGCTTAGTTTAAAGTTATCAGTGGCTAGTTTTAGGTGTCTACAACTAATAGATTAGAATTTTGGCACTTGTCATGGAGAACACACATTTTATTCCCATCACTTGGGACCTAAGAGATTCATCAATTATTAATTTTATTATTTCCTTTCCTCTCTAGGAAACTGTGCATACACTACATGTACTTGATAGTGTATTAAATATTACATCCTTTTATTTTTTGTTTTCTCTTAGTGATTTATGAAATACCATTATTATTTTTATGGGTTGATTTTTTTATTATGGTGAAATGAAAGGTGATTAAATAAAATATACCATGATATAATTTTTTTAAATTATGATGGTGGTATAGAATATGTAATCATTTAAGGAAATAATTTGGTTTTGTTTTGAATTTTTATTTTGAGCCATGTAAATGAACAATATTAAGTATAAATATAAGTTGACATAGGATCTTCAAAATTATTGTGTTGATTTTTTGGTTTGGAGATGGCATTGAAAAAATATTCTACGGTCTCTAGAAAGGAATTAAGATACTTTATTTTTGTGATAGCTATGTGTAGAAGATATAATTATTATGAATTATATTATTTATTCAAAATTTAAAAAAACTTTAAATACCATAATGAAAAAGAGTAATACATTTAAATAAGTATGATCATTTATTTTCATACGGTAGATGCAAAACTAAAAAGTATTTCGCTATATCAAAAAGATTATGGTGAGAACTGAAACTTAAACACACAGGCTAAACTGAATGTGTTTAGCAAACTTTTAAATTATGAGTAGAAAGCTTCAAATGGCAGGCAAAAAATATATGTCTTGACAAATTATTTCTTCCATACACAGAATATCACCTTGAAATTTTCTCCTTTCATTTCAGTAGAGTAATGTGAACCTTAACCCGAACAGGACTCGAATCAGAAAACTCTATCTTCCAAAACAACGAAATCAATATGGAGTGAAGAACTCTTTGCAACTCTTATCAAGAGAAAATTGAAGATAGAGCTCAAGGAAAATAAGCAGAGGAGAGAGAAAGTAGCATTTCTCTTGCTTTAACACGTTTAAAATGTCTAGCATAACATTGAAATGGCTGAAGTTGCATTTAATTCATTGGGGTAGCCCAGCCAACATGGAAACACCCAGCATTACAAGAAACCAGAAGTTCAAACAATGTATTTAATAAAAAATACGGCCCAACAATAATATATTTGCAATGATAAAATAGGAGTATTGTTGTTTGGTTTTAAGTCATTGAATGCCCAACATCACATCACACATGTTTGGAATGGCCATAATTATAAATAATACATTGTGGCGGCCCAACCAGCATAGAAACGCCCAATTTTATATTAAAATCAATGCATTTAAAGTGGTCCAACAGAATAGCAACGCCCAGTAGAATGGAGATGCCCCTTTCATATATTTGGTCTCAAAAAAACAATCTCCTCTCAAAAAAAAAGAACTCACATTCATTAATATATCAAAATAAATACACACCTATATAATTTTCACCAGAAGTTATATGCTTTGTGTCTGTTCTGGGCTGCCAGTCTCTTTCCTACGCCCCTGCTCTCTCTTTTTTGCCAAAACATATTCCCCTATTTTTACATGTACATTTTTTGTCTTTTTCACCCACACCAATCCGCATATGCTCTCAATATAGCTAATTAATTCTATCCTGGACTGGGTGCAACAATCTCCCCAAAATGCATAAAACAATCTTCTAAACATAAGAAGATTCAAAATGGTTTAACTATTCGCCTAACAGAATATATTTGCAGGCTTAAAGAATATTACAAAAAAAAACAAATTTTGAAAATGCAAAAAATGGAGGGAAAACAAAACAACTAATATACTTAAACATGATACATCAAAGCCAAAATATGATAAATGCGCTCCTAAAGTGAGGATGCTCCTACATCATTCTTCCAACCCGTAGAAGAAGTATTCTTCACTTGTTTTTCTGCATCACTTCATCTATACTTGTGCCCAACTTAAGGATGTCATCTGCAGTCAACCATGTTGCATCTTCAGCTGGTAGATTCTTCCACTTAGTTAGATACTGGAAGTATTCTTTGTTCCTTGTCTTTTTAACTACTTTCTTATCTAAAATACTCTCCATTTCCTTTGGCACTTCCTTTGGTAGTTGCTACTCCCATTGGATAACTTCATCTACCCCTGTTTCAGTTTCTTTGGCTGATTGTCCTTCATCCTTGTATGGATATAAATTTGCAACATCAAAAATTGGAGAGATTCCAATCCCCTTTGGCAATTCTATTTCATATGCATTATTTGAAAACTTCTTTATTACCTTGCATGGTCCTATTTTCTTTACCTTCAGCTTTTTGTATTCTTTTTTTGGAAACCTCTCTTTTCTGAGATGAGCAAGAACAAAGTCTCCAATACTAAAACTGATCTCTCTTTTATTTTGGTCTGCCCTTAGCTTGTACTTGATGGTGTTTTCTTCAAGTTTCTTCTTTACCTGTTCATGCAAATTTTGCATGGCATTGGCAAATTCTTCTGCATTAGCACTCCTTATCTCCATGCTAATTAAATTTATTAACTCATACATGCCTCTTAGATGCATTCCATACATGATTTGAAATGGACTCAATCCTGTACTTCTGTTAGGAGAATCATTATAGGCAAATTCAGCTTGTGCAAGTGCAAGATCCCATTGTTTTGGATGCATACTTACCAGGCTTCTCAAGATGTTGCCCAAGCTCCTATTGACAACCTCTATTTGGTCATCCATTTGGGGATGATAGGCTGAACTGAAACTCAATTGTGTTCCCAATTTCTTCCATAAGGTTCTCCAAAAATGTCCAACAAATTTGGTGTCCCTGTTAGAAATAATGCTTCTAGGCAATCCATGCAATCTAACAACATCTTGAAAGAATAGATTAGCTATGTGAGTAGCATCACTTGTTTTGAAACATGGAATAAAGTGAGCCATCTTTGAAAACCTATCTACCACAACAAATATGTAATCATGGCCTTTTTGAGTTCTTGGCAAACCAAGTACAAAATCCATGCTTATTGAATCCCAAGGCCTATTTGGAATGGGTAGTGGCTGGCACAAACCTGTGTTTTGACTACTTCCCTTAGCATATTGGCATATTTTACACCTTTCAACAAATTTTTTAACATCAATACTCATACCTAGCCAATAGTAGTGAGCACTCAATTGTGCTAATGTCTTGTTCTGCCCAAAATGTCCTGATAAGCTGCCACTATGTTTTTCCTTCAACAAATTCTCCCTCATGGAACTCTTGGGAATGCAAAGCTAGTTGCCTCTGAACAACAAACCCTCTTGGACCATGAAATCTATCCAAGGACTTCTATCAACCCCCACTGGATTCATGCAAGCTTCATATGGTTCCTTGAAGTCTGGATCTTCCTTATATAGCTCCTTCAAATCTTCAAATCCCACAATGCTTACTTGAGACTCTTGTATGATCAGATTTCTCCTACTTAAGGCATCTTCAACCTTGTTATATTGTCCTTTCTTGTGCTTAATAGTGAATGTGAAACTTTGTAAAAATTCAATCCATTTGACATGCTTTTGATTCAACTTATTCTGATTGCTAATGAACTATAAAGCATAGTTGTCAGTGAATAAAACAAATTATTTAGGCAAAAGATAATGCCTCCACTTCTTCAAAGCTTGTACAAGAGCATAGAATTATTGATCATAAGCTGAATATTTCTTCTTAGCATCACTTAACTTCTCACTAAAGTATGCTATAGGCTTCCCATCTTGGCTTAAAATAACGCCTATTACAGTTCCACTAGCATCACATTCTACTTGAAAAAGCTTATTAAAATCAGTCAAGGTCAAGATTGGCTCTTCAGTTACCTTCTTTTTCAATAATCTGAAACTCTTATCAGCAGCGTCAATCCAACAAAAACTTCTTTTATCACCCTTGATTGTATCTATTATTGGAGCAACAATTCCACTAAAATTTCTTATGAATTTCCTATAGAAGCTAGCCAAACCATGAAAGCTTCTTACCTCATATGTGCTCTTGGGTGTAGGCCACTCAAGTATAGCCTTAATCTTTTCCTTATCCATCTTCAATCCTTCTTTTGAAATCACAAATCCCAAATATATCAACTCTATTTTTAGAAAACTAAACTTTTTGACATTGATTAGCAATTTCTCCTCATGTAGTTTACTTAATACCATCCTCAAATGTTTCAAATGATCTTCCTTATTTTGACTAAACACCAAAATATCATCCAAATACACTATCACAAACTTACCAGTGAACTACTTTAGTACTTCATTCATCAGCCTCATGAAGGTGCTTGGTGCATTAGTTAGTCCAAATGGCATAACTAACCACTCATAGAGTCCATCATTGGTCTTGAAGGCTGTTTTCCATTCATCCCCTTCTCTTATCCTAATTTTATGGTAACCACTTTTCAAATCTATCTTAGAGAAATATGTAGCTCCACTTAAACAATCAAGTAAATCATCAATTCTTGGCAATGGAAATCTATACCTGATAGTAATCTTGTTGATTGCTCTGGAGTCTGTACACATTCTCCAACACCCATCCTTTTTAGGACTCAACACTATAGGGATAGCACAAGGACTTAAACTCTCTCTTACCAATCCTTTGTCTAACAATTCTTGAACTTGGTGCTTGATCTCTTCATTTTCCTTTGGTGTCAACCTGTAGGCAGCTTTGTTTGGAAGATTTGCTCCTAGAATCAAGTCTATGTGATGGCTAATACTTCTCAATGGTGGTAATTCATCAAGTAAATCATCTAACACAATGTCAATGTACTCATTCAACATATCTTGAATCTCTAATGGCAAATAAATCAACTTAGTACTAGTGTCTACACTCCTTGGCTTACCAATGACAACAAAGTTTACCTCTTCTTTCTTCGTTTGATGTAGAAACTCTTTGCCACTTATTATCAATACTTTAGAATTATGTCCATCAACACCAGCAACCTCTTCTTTCAATGGTGTGAGTGTATGCTTGATCCCATCCTTTTCAAACATATATGTATTCAGCCTTTCATTATGTATGGCTTTCCTGTCAAATTGCCAAGGCCTTCCAAGCAAGATATGACATACATCCATGGGCATGACATCACATAAAATCTGATCCTTATATGTTCCAATCTGAATATCTACTTTACATTGTTCACTTACCAGGAGTTTGTGTCCTTTTTGTAGCCAAGAGACTTGATAAGGTGTAGGATGTACCTCCTTCTTCAAGCCTAGTTTCTCCACCATCTCAGTTGACACAAGATTGTCAGTACTTCCGCTGTCAATAATGACCTTACAGCATTTCCCCTTACTCTTACATGTGGTCCTAAATAAAGTTTTCCTTTGAGGTGGTTCTATAAATTCTTTATTTGGCTTTAACAAAATTCTTTTCATCAAAAGAGACTCACCTTCTTCTGGGGTATCTTCATAAGCTGCTACAACTTCTGCATTTTGTTCTTCACCTTGGGTCACATGTACACCTCTCTCATGGCTAGTAGAAGGGTTATTTGGACACTCATATGCCCTGTGTCCTGCATACTTGTTGCATTTAAAGCATTTGCCCATGAATCTTCCTCTTCCTCTTTGATATCCTTGGTATGGCCTTCTTCCTCTTGGTGTATAGCTCCCTCTTGAACTTTGTGAGCTACTGGCCTCTTCTTGAGCTATTTGCAACTATCTTCTACCTCCTTAAAATCCTCTTCCTCTGATGGACCTGCCCCTTCCTCTTGAGAAGGATGTTTTTTTCCTTGCAATCTTCTCCTCAGCTTTCAAGGCAAATTGATATGCCTCCTCAACTGTCTTAGGAATGAGAAGACTAATTTCATCTTGAATGGAAAATTTCAAACCATTGGTGTATCTGGCTACCTTCTTTGTATCATCCTCAATATGACCTGATCTTATAGTTAATCTGTAAAACTCTTCAGTATATTCTTTCACAGACATTACTTTTTGCTTCAAATTTTGTAATTGCTTAAACAGATTAACTTGATAATCTTTAGGCATAAACTTACCTTTCATTTTTGCTACCATTCTATCCTAGCTTCTGATCTTTGGCTTCCCTTTCCTCCTTCTTTCTTCTTGCACTCCATCCCACCATAGGGATGCATGTCTCTTTAGCCTTGTCATGGCATACTTGACTTTCTTATCATCTTCTTCAATTTCTTCATACTCAAAGTATTTGTCTAATGCATTAATCCAATCAATTAATTCTTCCACATTCATACATTGGAACCCCATTTTTGGCTTTGTATTCACCTTCATAATGGCTTTGATCAACCTCTCTTCAACTGTTTCTTCTTCCACCACCAATTCATCTTCTGGTGGCTTCTCTTCTCTGTCACTGACTTCACCCATGTCAGTGCCTCTTCTTTGAGCCATCTCCAGGTCTTGTAGCCTAGCTGTCAGGTTCCTAATCTCTTCTACCAGTGCAACCTGTCCTCCAGGTCTCCTTCCTCCAGCTCTACCTCTTTTCTTGATTCTCATGGCCATCTTGCTACTTATTCGCTTGTATCTTTAGATTGTGCATAATCCCTTGTGCTCTAATACCAAATTGGTGAGAACTGAAACTTAAACACAGGCTAAACTGAATGTGTTTAGCAAACTTTTAAATTATGAGCAAAAAGCTTCAAATGGCAGGGAAAAAATATATGTCTTGACAAATTATTTCTTCCATACACAGAATATCACCTTGAAATTTTATCCTTTCATTTTAGTAGAGTAATGTGAACCTTAACCCGAACAGGACTCGAATCAGAAAACTCTATCTTCCAAAATAGCGAAATCAATATGGAGTGAAGAACTCTTCGCAGCTCTTATCAAGAGAAAACTGAAGATAGAGCTCAAGGAAAACAAGTGAAGGAGAGAGAAAGTAGCATTTATCTTGCTTTAACATGTTTAAAATGTCTAGCATAACATTGAAATGGCTGAAGTTTCAATTAATTCATTGGGGTGGCCTAGCCAACATGGAAACACCCAGCATTACAAGAAACCATAAGTTCAAACAATGTATTTAATAAAAAATATGGCCCAACAATAATATATTTGCAATGATAAAATAGGAGTATTGTTGTTTGGTTTTAAGTCATTGAATGCCCAACATCACATCACATATGTTTGGAATGGCCAGAATTATAAATAATACATTATGGCAGCCCAGCCAGCATAGAAACGCCCAGTTTTATATTAAAATCAATGCATTTAAAGTGGTCCAGTAGAATAGCAATGCCCAGCAGAATGGCGACGCCCCTTTCATATATTTGGTCTCAGAAAAACAATCTCCTCTCAAAAAAAAAAGAACTCGCATTCATTAATATATCAAAATAAATACACACCTGTATAATTTTCACCAGAAGTTATATGCTTTGTGTCTGTTCTGGGTTGCCAGTCTCTTTCCTACGCCCCTGCTCTCTCTTTTTTGCCAAAACATATTCCCCTATTTTTACATGTACATTTTTTTGTCTTTTTCACCCACACCAATCCACATATGCTCTCAATATAGCTAATTAATTCTATCCTGGGCTAGGTGCAACAATCTCCCCAAAATGCATAAAACAATCTTCTAAACATAAGAAGATTCAAAATGGTTTAACTATTCGCCTAATAGAATATATTTGCAAGCTTAAATAATATTACAAAAAAAACAAATTTGGAAAATGCAGAGAATGGAGGGAAAACAAAACAACTAATATACTAAACATGCTACATCAAAGCCAAAATATGATAAATATGCTCCTAAAGTGAGGATGCTCCTGCATCAGATTATATATTTAAATTTAAACTAGTATAAGGAAAATACTAAGTATAAACACCTATCCCACTCTAAGAACAATATATTTATGGATTTAGTTGACAACCACAAAGCCATAATTAGAATAATTGAGATTGGTAAGGCAAGCCAGGTAAAGGAATTAAGGGAAATGGAAAATTTTAAAGTGAAAGAAACATAGGATGCCTAGATACCTAAAATTGTTGATAAGTTAGAGTACTCCAAATTTTAAACTTATTCATTAGTTAACCATGTGCCATTTGTTTTCCTTTTAATCCCATAAATGTTTATGCATGTTGTTAATAGTCTCTATGTAAATAGTGTTTTGAGTGAAATTTTAGTGTCCAAAGATACACCTATAAAATTAATTGATGTTGTTAATGATATTTTTCCCTTTCCTCACCTTTTTACCCTTGTTATTTTTGTTTGACAAATATTTGTCACTTATGGAAAATATGGTGTTTTTAGAATAGTGTTGTTTTTGCTTATGTTATTTCCTATTCCTAAGCTTGGCCTAGTTTGATGTTGAGGTGTGCTTTCATACCACCTATTTTTATAAAGAATTATTTGTATATTTATTTTATATATATATATATATATATATATATATATATATATTGAATGGGACATAAGTCCATTCTCTATTATGAGAGGAGGTTCTATTTATTGAAAGTAAGGAAAAATCAAACTAGACTATGGTGACTTTTATTTCTTTCTAACTTTAAAATAAAACAAAAAGAGAAGGAAGACGAATGGTAACACATTATTGAGAAAACACATATCTTATCCCTTGCATGACTAGAAATAATTCAAAATTTATTTGGTAGTTTGAAAATAAATCATGTATTTATTGAGAGGAAAGAAATACATACATTAGGAATAAGAGTAATTTACATCAAAAAATAAATTATGAGACATAAAGTTTAGAAAAAATTATTGGTACTTCTTGATGATAAAAATGAACACAAAGTTTCCTTTTCCTTTCCTTCCCAGAAAAAATTAAATGAGCATCAAATTGACCCTATACAATAATAATTTCTCCTATTTATAAATAAGGATGGAATAGGTTGACCCTTCACTTTCTTATTTTTGTACTATTATAAATTTTCAATTATATTTTACTTTTTGATAAAATCACAAAACAAAATATTCACTTTTGAATAATACATATAGAGACAAGAAAATATACAAAATATGTCATAAGAGGTCTTCCCAAAAGAAGGATTTGAACTTAGTCACCCCATATATTATAAATCAAGTTGTCTTATAGTTTTCCCTTTATCTTAATATGCCTTTATTATCTTGAGTTTATTCAAAGATTCAATAATGGAGTGTTTTTTAGGGTTCACATTTTTTTGTAGTGCACCAACCACCTATATGAGATAATTAACATCACACTTCAAGTTTATAATAATTACATAAACTATATATTCAACTCCTCCATTGATGTGTTAATTTCATTGATTTTGTTTATGGAGGAAACATATAAACTATCCTTTAATAATTATTCCTTTCTCAAGTTTTTGAACTATTATTTTATCACATTTTATAAGTGTTATATAGATCCATATTCCTTAGCCAAATCATAGTTCAAGCTTAATATATTCAAACAAGTATTCACAGCCCTCTCACCTCCAATATTTGATTACTTCTTTATATATTTTATTAATCTTTAATGACTTCAATTTTATGTAAATAAAATCTCAAACTAGTAATAAGTAATATTGATCTCTAATTTACTAAATAACCCCCCATTAATAAAAAATTCAACATCAATTGCTAACATTTACTCTACATATTTCTTCATTATTTGACACATTGCAAGTTATTTTTTATGGTATTTGATTTTTTGATATAATTTTCCTTGCTGCTACCTATTAAATATTTTCTTACCCTTCAAATAGTAGTTCTTCCACATAATATTCAAGATTTTTTCCACAACTATTGTACCTAATTATATTAGAAGTGGCATAATTTTGATCTCATGTACTTGGGTTGTAATATCAAAATGAGATTTCATAAGAGCTTCCACTAAATGCAAGAGGTAATTTACATACTGAACTAGTTGGAGAATATATTAATTTATGTTTTATTTGATATTCTTATCTTATGTAAACCTTTTGATCATTCATTTACTGGTATCTATGATGTCATGCACATCACTCTCACTAGTGGGTCTGCCAAATGAAATATTAAATGTGTAAAAAAATGGTCATATTCTCAACATCTTTCTATAATCTTGGTTCTATAAATTAACAACATTTAGCTCTAGAATAATCTAAAACCAACCTAGATTTAGTATTACCTTTCTTAGGATGAGGAATGACTAAAATATTATCTACTATGTCAAAATATGGTAATTTTTTTCTACCACATTTTTCTTTCTCCCCAATAGTGGTTGCATCCATTGAAAAGAAGTATCATAGAAACTAACCACCTTTGCACTTGAGTTAGCATAATTTGAAGATGGTTTAGGTTATATTAGTTATGTAGAATGTTTATGATATGGTATATAAGGAGACAATAAAATGAGTTGGGATGTTAATACTTACTACGTATAGATATAAATTATTCTAGTAATAACTAATTGATCTATGCTTTCACTATAGGTAATATACTATTATGTAGTATTAGAAATCAAAAGAGAAGCATCACCTTCCCTATAAAGAACTTATATGAAACTTAGAGGAGAAACCAATTCTCATTATATCATCCTTTTTAATGTAACTACTAATATGTAAGAACCTTATAAATAAGTTTTTCTTAGTAGCTTAGGTTGGTGAAGATTATCATCATCACCATATCTACCTGAATCAATTATTAGATGAGATACAATTCCAAAAAACCTAGTGCCATCCCCATTAAATTTTGGTGTGGGAATTCATTTTTTTATGTAACCAAGGCCATGGATCTTATTGATCCACTCGATTATGTTAATTGGTAAAATATCATATTGAACCATTTCATGGATCTATTGATTATTACCTAAGTTCAAACTTACAAATTGGTCATCTCTTGAATAGAATAATGTAATGTTGTAAATGGTGAAAACATGACTCTTTATATATTTGAGGAATTGGTCAATTCACTCATATCATCCACCATTCCATTAGGAATCCAAGTGTTGGTGAAACCCTTAATCTGATCTAGACTAAGGTGAATTCAATATCTCATGCATACTTCATAGTCATCATCACCATCCAACCAGTAGTATTTAGCTAAATTACATATGTGTATGTGGAACCTATTTTGAGATGAGACTTTACATAGATTTTGATATCAAATTAAGACCACCTAGTGTGAAAATGTAGATTTAATTAAACCATTGAATCCTTAATTTTGTGAGCATCTATGGAATTTTTATAGGTATAGTGACTCAATGTGATTAATAAGATTAAAGTAACCACATTTCTTGTTCTACACCTCTTGTGTACTTCAATGATCTATCTACATATCATTATCAATTGGATTATATCATTCATAATCCTTGGAAGTACAATAGGGTAGCCTTACAATCCTCTTACACTAATGTAGGTGAATTTATGAAATTGGATGAAGTAGATTTTGTATTTAGTGACAAAAATTTACCCTTCACTAGAAATCCCTGCTCTCTAATCCTCTTTCATAACATACACAACCCTAATGGTGAAGGCATCATTAACTCATATAAAATGTGTATTACATTTTTACAAGACTAGTTATGGGTAGAATTCATGCAGTTTTGTTATAAGACCAATTTTGGCTAGTTGAGTGAGACTATGGTAGATCTGAAGAGATTACAGTAAGTATACCAAATATTAAGTAATGTAAAATGTCTTAGTGAGATTTAATTTAGAGGGATACCAGTTATTAGGTAACTTTGAAAAGATAATTATATTATTATGACTTATATTATTTCTTAGGTAACAATTATTATTTAAAATATGACTTATATAAGTTCTTAGGTAACTTTAACAAGCTAATTATATTATGCTTTAACCACCCCACATTAATGGTCAAGATATGTTTGTCGAGGTCTTTATCCCAATGAGCTTGCCTTACCTTCACACTCATATTTGAACAAGTATTTTTTATATTAAAGGTCATATATATGGATTTTATATCCATATTATTTATTTATAAACAACCTCTTGACCATATTTGTCATCTAGATTATAATTTTATGCACATATGAGCACCAAAACTGAACATTATATTGAGGTAAGAAAATATGTATTTTATGGTATACAACTCATTAATAGGATCACAACCATAGTATTAGTAGCTAAAATTTAATTATTATATGAAACTCCTCTAAATATACATGTCCCACCTAAGAATTATGAATTTCTCATATATTAATATTCAAGATGGACATGGACTC
>JARHVA010003403.1:1717500-1735000 GCA_037957365.1 Torreya grandis | reverse complement strand
CTATGTATTTACTCTTTTTTTCCTTCAATTTCTCATTTTTTAATCTTGTGAACATAATTTAAGAATGATTATTAATATCCTCCATTATGTCATCATGTTCCTCAAAATCAAGTTCATATTTTAAGTAACCTATTGTAAGGTCACTATCATGTTCATAAGCTTTGGGATCAGAGGTACCCAAAACACCTCCTTCTATTGGTTCCTTAATATTTCATAGTTATATCATTCTTACCATTTTTGGGAAGCTATAACCATCATTATCATTAGTAGCATGACATATACATGCAAATTGAACTTGCACAAATCTATTTTGATCATGAGATTTGGGATTGGGTTTAGATATAGAAGGTGAGGATGAACATTGTTATTTTTTGGAATAAAGGGTTTCCTTGGAAAATATTGATAAGGAATGACCTTATGTGTATGAATAATTATTTCTTTAGGGCCAACAGATCATTTTACTTTTTTTTACTAGAGGACGCAAAAATTCCTATCCTTTACTTTTGAATTCATTATTTTTTACTTTCATAAACATGATCATATCATATTATATTTATATCAATTTTATTTGGGCTAAATCCAAGGTGTGTGGAGGTTTCTATGTGGGAATAAATTTGCCTCAAGTGTTTGTATATTAATGAAGAATCACTTATGCTTTTATTAAGTGGGTATAGAATGTGGAGGTATTTTATATAGTAATTTATTGAATATATCTATGAACTCCCTCATAGGTTTATTTTTCAATTTATTAATTTGAGTTAGTTGAGCTAGGATAATATGCTCATCGTTTACTAATTTGAATTTTTTTTCAATTTTTTCTATCAGTGCATTCTAAATCATAATACATTTGAATGGTAGATAATGGAAAATTTTATCACTCCTTCACTCAAAGCTTCCACAAAATAAATTACCAAAAAATCCTTGTGCCAAAATATAAAAAAAACACTTTCATGTGCTCAGTGTTTCTTACCATTATTGGCAAACTTAGGGAAATTATTCTTTTATCCCCTAGGTAACATGTGAAGCTAGGCACCTAAATCCAATGGTCCAATTTGAGGATGACATGGTACCATTATAAATACAATGATTTTTAAATTTAAGACCCATAATACCAGGATGTTGGGTAATAATAGAGGTCTCTTTAGTGCCATAATAATTATTCCTATCCTTTCTAGGGTGATTTTAAAACTAGACTCTTCTTGAAGCTCAAATAAAGGGTCAAAACCCCCACTATTCTTGCTAGCTAGAGTGAATCTATTTTCAACAAAGATGGTAAGAGGTTTTATTTTTGGACATGAATTTAATTCTAATTTTATATCACATGATTAGTATGATAAATAAAATCACCTTATGTCCTCATATGAGTTTTTGACCAATATATTTGGTGGGTAGCATGAAAATATCTGAAACATTCCCCATAATAGTTGTCAAAAAAATGTGTTTAAATATTTGGTAATTGTGAAAAATGTGGTGTTTTCAAAATAGTTAAGGGGATAGAAGTTCCTCTTCTATTACAATTTATGAGTGGATTTTACCTTTAATGAAATCAAGTAAATTTGAAACTATATTGTTTATAATATGTACAAATTGAATTATATGGTGATTTCTATTATTTTCTACCTTTAAAATAAAAATAAAAGAGAATGAAGATGAAGGGTCACACATGAATAATAAAATGCATATCTTATCCCTTGTTTAAACAAAAATAATTAAAAATTAGTTTGACATTTTTATAATAAAACATGTATTACTTAAGAGGTAATAAAGACTTCTTCGATCATATCTCACCTTTTTTCTTCTTGTCCCATTCCTCGTACTTCTCTCTTGCTAGATGACGACCTAATGTTTCAAGAAATGTTGCCTCATCAAACTCTCCTCACTCCTATTAAATCCTATGAGGAGTCAAAAAATTTCCTTTCATCTGAAGGACTATGTTCTTATGCTAGAAAAGGGGAAAGTTTTGCTCTATCTAAAGACCTAGGTGAGGATAAATGGGAAATAATCTAGAATAAAAAGGGTAGGAAAAAATTAGAAGTTGGTTGTGATCAGAAATTAGGAGTTAGACCCTCATCCCATAGCTCCAAGAGAGTGGAAATAGATAGGAAAGTTACTAAGGGCATGCAGATAACCCTCAAGCACTATCTCGATAACAAGAAATGAAAGTCCTCTCCTGGAACATAAGGGGGTTGAACAACCCCCAAAAATAGAGTTTAGATAGAAATTTAGTTTTAAAGATAGAATTAGATATCCTTTTGTTTCAAGAAACTAATATTTCAACTGAAAAGCTTTTGAAGATTAGGTTTAATATTTGGGACAATTTACATTGTAGTTATAGTAATTTGAGAGGGGCTTTAGGTGGTTTGGTATTTTTTTGGGACCCTTCAATCTTGGAAGGAAACCCCCTTTTGATTACTAATTTTCATATCTCTATTTCCTTTTTTGACATCTATGACAAGAACCTTCGGATCCTCATCAATGTTTATGCTTTTAATTTCAAGCCTAAAAGAAATAAGTTATGGAATAACTTACTAAACACTAGAAATCACTTCAAAAACATAAGGTAGTTGGTTTACAT
This sequence comes from Torreya grandis, assembly GCA_037957365.1. NCBI lineage: Eukaryota > Viridiplantae > Streptophyta > Pinopsida > Cupressales > Taxaceae > Torreya > Torreya grandis. Next base: position 1,732,425 of record JARHVA010003403.1, on the reverse strand, counting down.
AAGGTAGTTGGTTTAGGAGATTCTAACTCTCCTCTATTCCTAGGGTAAAAAAAGGGGGAGTCTGCTCTCTCAATGATAGTATGTTAGAATTTAATGATTTTATTGCTAATGCTGGTCTTTATGATGTGGAGCTTCAAGGTAACTAGTACACCTAGACAAACTAAAGATTAGGAGATAATCTAATTCAAATAAGACTAGATAGGTTCTTAATTTATCTCAATTGGATCCATAATTATTCTTATCTTCTCTTGTCCCTCTTGAGAATCAGTTCTGATCATAATCCACTTCTTTTAAAAGTGACATGGTGTTAAAAGCTAAGGCTATGCCTTTTAGGTTTGAAAAAATGTGGCTCTCAAATCAAACCCTAGAGGGATTTATTAAGGAATGGTGGAGTATTCTAATTCAAGGTTCTATCACGTTTACCTTGGCCATGAAACTCAAACATCTTAAGAATAAACTTAAAACCTAGAATAAAGAGGTGTTTGGTAATATCTTTATCCCAAAAAATGACATCAAAGAGGAAATTTGAAGGATTAAATTGGAAATTTTAATTTTAGGTCCTTCACCTAACCTTTAATTGTAAGAAAAGGAACTTCTCAATAGTTTTCATAACCTATAAGTGAAGGAGGAAACCTATTGGAGGCAAAATTCCAAAAAGTTGTGGTTAAAGGAAGGTTATAGAAATACCAAATATTTCCACATATCTACATCAAGGAACCATCAACAGAAGCTTATAACATAAATTAGGGGGAGGATGGCCCTTGGTTCATGAAGGATGAAGATATTGAAACCTCGTTTGTTAATTTCTATAAATCTTTGTTAGCATATGCTCCCCCCTAGGATGAGGGTCTTGAGGATCAAGTAGCCAAAATATTTGATAGGGTTATATCCCAATAAGATAATTACTCTATTCTCACCCCCCTCAGGTGAGTATACTTGAGCTATTATGTTCTACTTAGAAGGGGATAAAGCCCCAAGACTTGATGACTTCCCTCCTTTCTTCTATTAAGTCTTTTGGGATTATTTAGCATGAAGTTTCTATGGTGGTTGTACAATTTTTCAAAGCTGGTACCATGATCTAATATTTCAACAATAGTTTTCTAGTGCTCATTCTTAAGAAGTAGGGAGCCACTAAGATGTTAGACTTTATACCCATTAGTTTGTGTTCCACATTTTATAAAATTTGCACTAAAGGTCTTTCACTCAAAATCTAACTATTGTTAGATAAAATGATTTTATAACAAGGAACCTTTGTGTCTGGTAGATAGATTTCAAATGGTATCATCATTTCTCATGAAACCATCCACTCAATGGCCCACTTAAATTGGTAAGGTATGTTTCTCAAACTTGACATGAATAAGGCCTATGATTAGGTCTTTTAGTAATTTTTGGATACAATTCTAGCTAGTTTCAGTTTCAACCACTCAATCAGGAGTCTAATTGCATCTTGAATTTTGACCCCTATGTTCTCTATTATTATCAATGGTATCCCTAGGGAATTATTTTTGTTAGGGAGAGGGTTAAGATAAGGGAGTCCTCTTTCTTTGTACTCTTCATCATCCTAGAAAAAGTACTGAGTCAACTTATTATCAAGGATAGAACCTATAACATCATCAAGGGCATCATTTTTTCCCCTAACACTAGCCTAAACACTCACCAATAATTCATGGATGATACATTGATGATGGGGGAAGCCTTAATTTTGGAAGCCAAGTGTTTCAGGAAGATCCTCAAAATTTACAAAGTGGTTTCAGGTTAGAGTGTTAACTTTCAAAAGAGATCCCTCTTTTTTTTTCAATACTCTACCTTTCCTTTAAGATAAAACATCCAAGATTTTAGGTTGCATCATCAATAATATCCTATCTTCCTATCTTGGCACTCCTCTTTTTAAAGGATCTATGAAATTAGAATTATGAAATCCTCTCATAAATAGGATTTAGAGAAGGCTAGTAGGTTGGAAAGGGAATATATTATCCCAAGCAAGAAAAAATAAACTTCTAAATAGTTCTCTCCAAATCATTCCTATTTATATCATGTCCCTCTTTGTCATCCCTATAAGTATTACATATCAAATTAAACATATTCAAAAAAACTTCCTCTAGAGAGATGATGAAGATAGATTTAGGTTCCCACTAATCTCCTAAAATGAATCCTATCACCCTACCTCAAAAGGAGGTTTGGGATTAATAAGATTTAAAACTATGAATCAATCTCTACTATAAAATCAAGGTTAGAGGGTATTTAAGGATGAGAACTAGTGGACTAAAATCATTAGGGTCAAATACCTTAATTTTAGGGAATTTTACCAATTTCTCTTGGAAATTAGCCTTGATAATAGGTTAGCTTTCTAGAAAACTTTTAAATCTATCAAGAATCTTCTTAGAAAACATCTTAAGTGGAATGTAGGTAGATGAAACCTAGTTGACTTTTGGTTTGACCCTTGGATCAACACCCCTTTAGCTTCCTCCTTCTAATATTTGGATTTGATCTCATTATTCAAGGAAATGTATGGTCACAAGATGTCATATTATTTGGAGGAGAAGAATGGGAGGAAGAGGTGGAAAATTCTTGTAAAAAATGATCTAAACCAACATCAATCCCACCTGCTTCAAGACTTAAATTATTCTATTCAACACATTCACATCAATATTTTTTTGGAGGAGGATGCCCTCATCTAGAAACATGATCCCAATGGCCTTTACTCTATTAAATATAGTTATTCTTCCCTTTGGGACTAGGAGGATGAGGATGACAATTGGCAAGATCTCTAGCTTAAAAACCTCATCCCCAAAATCAACATTTTTTTCTAGTTGGTAGACCAAAACAAGATTATTACTATGGATAACCTAATGAAAAGAGGTTTTCCCATAGCTAAGACTATGGAACACTTGTTCCTCTTCTATTCCTTTACTTCATCCATTTTGTAGCATTTCTAATTTCTCCTAGGTCACCCCAAGTTCCATTAAGGAGCTGATTACCCAATGGAAGCCTCCCTAAGAAGCTCCCCTACTAAATTTCTAGTGGAACTTAGCTCTCCCTGATATTTTTTGGGGCATTTGGCAAACTAGGAACTCATGCATATTTAATAATATCAGACCTCATGCTCCTTCCAAATTCAAATAGGTTTTGGCCTTTGTTCATTAAAATTGGTCTTTCTATGCTTCTTATTTTGATCAACCTATCTCTTCCTCCTTCTCCCAAATTATGACTCTACTCAATTTGGTCATCCTTAGAAAAGATCAAGCTAAGGGGGTAGATATGTCTAAATTTAAGTGGTTACTTCCCCCTCCCCTATGGTTTAAGTTGAATTTTGATGGGGCAGCAAAAAGGGAACCCAAGTTTGGCAAGGGTAGGAAGGGTGATCAAAGATTCTTCTGATAATATTAGAGAAACCTATGTAGGCTTGCTTGGTATCCAAACCAACCATGTCTCAAAAGTTAATATAGTGATTTGGGGTATTGAATTGGTGGCCAATCTTAGACTAAAGTTCTTCAAAATAGAGGGGGATTTAATGAACATTATCAACTACTTAAAAGGCCTTTCTCCCCCATCTTGAAACATTTCTAACATCATCAACGATGCTAAAAATTTATTGACCCACTTCAAAGGGGTCTCCATAGGTCATGTCTATAAATAAGGTAACATGGGTGCCGATTACATGGAAAATATTAGAGTTATAAGAGATGACTATACCACTTGGAATGAAAGTGATTATCTAGATGACATCATCTATATTGTTGAGCTATAGAAAGGACATATCACACAAAGTCATAATGAGCAAATTAATATTGATAAAATCATGGTTCATCCTTGGTAATATTTATACATGAAAGGCTATTATTACCAAAGCCTTGCATGTTTGGGGAGCCCTAAGATTGCATCAATGACCAAGGGTGGCTCTAATCTCTATAAACATTATTTCTCCCTTTTGAAGAACTTATTCTACAAAGTCTATAGAAGCAATTCACACTTTCAAAAAATGAGTGGGGATAGAGACCGATTTGAGATAATCTCTTGTGATGATGTTAATAAAAATGAATATGTTTGGAACAAAATGGTCTATGGTGGGTTGATGTTATTTATGGAATGTCTGGTCAGGCATGACACTATGCTATCTAGGGATTTCACCCATGGTTGGAAGGACTATGAAGTGAGAATTCATGGCCTAAAGATCTAGATTATTAAGGAATTCATGGCCTAAAGATCTAGATTATTAAGGAACTCATTGGTGAAACTATAGGGATGGAATTCCATGAAGTCAAGGAATACAAATATAAGAGGTAAAAGAAAGAGCTCTTAAACATCTTCTACAATAAGGATAAGGATAAACATAAACCCAAGTATTCATCTCACAAGGGATTTATGCACGTAGAGCTACTGAGGAAATAGTCAAAGGTTTGTTTACAAATAATGAGGTACATTACCCTTGAGAGTAAACATAATATTATCTTTTCACATATCTTTCTTATTCTAAACCACTTTAAAGGTCATATAATTAGCATCCCATTTTTTTGCTACAATATCTACATATTTTGATGTTGAATTTCAAAAAGAATCATTCTATAGATTTAATACATCAAAGATTAATCCTATTTTTGATTAAGTGTGGGTATCCACTATGGTCTATGATCACCATTAAGGCCATAGACATTAATAGTGAGAGGGATAATTCTAAGGAGGAAGGGAACAACACCTAATTAAATTCAAGAGATGAACATGAAAAGTAGGATGTGGGGGATTTAGCTAAAAAATGTACAAGAGGACCCCAATCCTAGCTCAGCAATACCTTCACTCATCCACCCACTTACTACCAAAGGTAAAAGGGTCTCTAGTTCCAATGTTAAGGTGTAGATTGAGGACTCCCTCCAAAAGTTTTATACAAAAATAATGATCCAAAAACTACTTTGTCGTAAAATTGTTGAGGAGTTAGAGAAGCTCAAAGGATTTCTCTATTTGGATATAGTTGCTAATAATGAAGGTATAGTTTTCCCAACCCACACCCCTAAAGGTAAATTTATCCAATATGAAAAAGAGGAGGAAGCCACCTAGGAGCTTGAGGAAGAAAGAGAGGAGTTTTATTCCTATGACCTTAAGAGGAAGAGATAGGAAGATGCCAATGAAAATTTTATTAGGATTCAAAATAGGGGAAGAAATAATAAAAGTGCCAATGCTGAGACAAAATAGTTGGTATTTTACTCTAAATTAGAATAGCTAGTTGGTCCCTATTTTATTTTTGACTTCTTTTTGTTTTTTTGGCTGATAGTTGGTGGTAGTTTGGCAAAAGGTGGGTGTAGCCACTGGGGTTCTCTCTTTTTATCTATTTTTGTCCTAATGATTTGACTTATTTATCTTTTGATTGTTCATTGTAAAGGGTACAAGCCCATTAAACCCAAATTTTTAACTAATCTAATAAAAAAATAGGTAATAAAGACATTCATTAAACATAAGAGTAATGCACATCAACAAATAAATTATGAGACATGAATTTCAAGAAAATGTATATGTATTTATTGATGATAAAAATGAACACAAAGTATATTTTTCCTTTCCTTAAAATAAAAATTTCATTAATCATCAAAATATCCATGTACAATAGTCACTTATCCTATTTATAACTTTATGATGAAATGGGTTGACCCTTCACATTCTTTTTTTTTGTGTTTTGATTTTGCATTTATATTTCACTTTTTAATAAAATTAAAAAATTAAATATTAACTTATGAATAATATAAAATTAGAAAATGAAATAAAATATATATTTCTTATGATATATTCCTGTTTGAACCTAAAATATAGATTGGGGAATCTAAGTTAAAGGGGTAGAGATATCTTAGGGAACAAAGGTGGTAAATGATCTCTATAGTAGGCCAACTAATTACTAAACTCATATAAAAAATATACTAAAATTATTATGTTAATATATGATGAAAATGGAAAGTATTTATATACTAAATATTACAATGATAATGAAAACAAAATTCTTATCTATTTTTAATACTAATGTAAATATGGATATGGAATAGGAAGAAAGTATACTAGATCTAGATTCTAGATCTGTCACCTAATTTTGAGAATTATACATCTATTGTGATGGACACTTGCATCAATATAGGATGGTTGTGTTGATGCTAATATCTAACTTAGATGTAGGTGTTCATTAAAAAATACATGTTAAAATTATATGTGATAACCTAGATGCTTATGGTTTATATGGCACCTTCACTTTGGTGCATTCAGATCTAGGTCATGGATTATCATTCCTTGTCAAATGATAAAACCCTAATTATTTATCTTCATAGTGGATGTGGGAAAAATGGGTTAGTGGGAACATGGTGTTGATCTTACCCAAATACCCCTCTATCAATGAACACTACTGACATATCCAATACTCCATACAACCTTAAAATTATGTAGTTATCCCCTAAGTGTTGTCTTGTGTATACATTAAGATGCAATGTGTGATAATTAAGTACAACAATTACCTAGATTTTAACTTATAAAATATGGCTCATGGGATGATCCTTCAATACCTCAAACCTATATATGTGTTTTCCCTATGACTGATATGTAAATAGGAGAAAATAAGGTAGTTTTGTTCACTTGAATGCTTGATTGAATGTTTTTTGGTTTGTGCTAGGTGAGGAATGAATGAGGATTGATATTATATTTATACCAATCCATTCGGAGAATATATCACATTAAATCACTTATGCCAACCATAGGAATACATTTTATTTATAAATTAGATGTCTTTAGGGCATTGGATAATTATATCAAAATAACACACTTGCATTGATGTAGGATTTTGATTGGGATGCAAGTATATGGGCATTTGGAAAATAGGTGTAGGTTTAGAACTTGTAGATATGGATGATAAATATGTTTATGACATTTTGACCATGATATAAAGTTTGAGACATTAAAATAACATTGGTCAGACTAAGACAAACAATATTTAATAGTGTATGTGATATATTTAGTATCAAGAAAGGTCTAGAATTTAAAGGTACATCCATGATATGTATTTTCCATGTGTATAATGTTGGGGTGATATATAATTAATAAATAGTGTCTACACCCCCCCTTAATCTAGTAATGAAATTTATAGTTTAAAATAAAAGGAATGTGTGCCTAGGTGTGTATAACACACCTTTCCTTTTCTTGATCCAACTTGAGTGATTTTGTTGGTTATTTACTTAAAACCAAGAGCATGTTACAATATATAATCAATGAATATAATTTGAAATTGAAAGCATTAAAATGAGTGAAATTGAAAGAGAGAAAGGTTTAGGAGTACACTTGTGTATTGATGCAATCCCCTTGTATTTTATTTATTTTATTTGAAAATATATATCATTATGAATCATTATAGATATGATTAGGAAAAATATAAAAAATATGGAAAGTGTATATATATAAAGAGAGATAGAGAGATTGGAGGACACATGATCCCAAGCTTGGATAAAATGTGAGTTACCGCCTGACAATTGAGATTAACTTAGCCATGCAATCCAATCATACTTATAACCTAATGGGCATGAGTGAACCAAGTCAACTCACACTATAAATCTAGTGAGGTTGGATGAAGTAATCAATTCCAACCTATAAACTTAGCAAGATTGAGTTATTTAATCACCTCAACCATACTAAAAATAAAGCAACTATTGTAGTAGATTGGCTCAATATATTATATAAAATTTTAACTTAATGTGTGATGGTGGTCCATAAAAGTGTTCAAAATCTAAAATATAGTTTGGTTTTGAAATATTATGTGAAAATCGGATATCATGTGCACCTTAGATATGTCTCATGCTGAATTTGTGTATAATAATGGTACTAATGTATATAATTATGCTACAAATGTGTATTTTAATCATACAACTATGTAATTTGGCCAATTTGAAAATGTGTGAGTGTGGGGGACATGTTTACCATAACATTACCCCACTATATGAAGAAATATGAAAATTCACATAGGTGCCAATGTGGAGGAAATGTTTCTAAAACATGTCCCCAATGTAATCTAGGTATGTCAAATATTGAATAAGTGTAGAGAACATGTTTTCAAAACATGCCCCCCACTATAATATAAATTTTTAAACTAGTGTAAGTGTGGAAAATATGTTTCTAAAACATGACCCCACTATATATTTGAATCTGCTAAGAAATGTGTAAGTCATGACTCTATGGCATACCTTCACTAATATGCCCCCCTTTTTGAAGTGAAGGGAATTAGAAAATAGTAGTCACGTTACCTCAAAAGGAAAATATAATTATATAATTTGTGTATGAACCATGTATCATATATAAGTAACGTGTCTAGGTATATATCATTGAAGCACACAAAATGTGATCACATAAAGTCCTAATATGGATGATATAGGTCATGAAAATTTCTAGATTGTAACAATACAAGCTCAACAAAAAATCAAGCACGCACATAAGATAACTCAAAATAAAATAAAATACAATGGTCGAAAGAGACCTCAAACAAGGAACATGTTCAAATGCTAAAAAATTAAAGAGACATTATTTAGGAAAATTTACACAAAGAAAGGAATGACATATTTAAATGTACATAAAACAAACAATGACATTCAAAATTCAAAGAGGAAAATAAAGGCACAGGGGTTGAAAATAATGGATCATATTCAAATGATCAATATTCAAGGCAATACACTCAAGGAATTTTATAAATGAAAAACATAAGCAACCATCATAAATATAGAATACTAGCCCCTACATACATGTGTTAACAAAATACATCAAGTAAATAACATATCAAGTACACTGTGAAAGATATGAGAATGGATAAAATCATGTGTAAGTATATAAGATTAAACATGATAATGGAAAATGATCATAGAATGGTATAACTTGGGTATATCATGATCAAATAAGTAGATGCCCCCAATTTCCATATGACACAAGTAGAGGGAAGGACCAATATTTGGAAGTGCATAGATCATGTATGTTAGTATGCATGTATCACACTCAAAATATGGGTGAAACACATTTGTATATATAAATAAATGATATGTTATCCACTAATATGGAACTAACAACATATATTCCAAGGGGCTAATAGAACATGTAGATGATAAAAATATGTTTAGTTTTTTGAATTTTTTTATTTTTATTTTTTTGGTATTTTTGTAATATGTCAAATAAAAATACTATCATATTATCTCATCTAATGGATTCTCATAGGTATATACCCATTGGTAACCTAGTTCAATAAATTTTTGGTATTGTGGAGGATCATGTATAAGTGAAATATCTATTATTGTAGTATCTATGACACTTTACGTATGTATAATATGACTCTATGGTCAAGAAGGAACAGTAAGAGTAGGGGTTCATGGAACCCATCACTATATGATATGTGGTTTATTTTGAATAAATATAATAGGAACATGTGTAGGTGCTCTGGATATCTATATAAATGGTGTGTAGTAAATGAGGATTTCATATAACCCATTGTAGATATTTGATGCAATGATCTCTCAAGCATTGGTGGCCTAGTAAAGGGGATTTCATATTTCTTACCCTTTCATATAAAATTAACCTTATGAGGTTTGATAATTAATTTCTTGGGTATAAGTTTCTATTTCTCAAGAGGATGTTCATATGGAATTCCATAAATTGCAATTCCCTAATTGGCATGAATGTATTTAACACACCCATACACTATAGAAGGTACTAATTAAAGTGTATGTATCTAAGGTCATCCCAATAACATATCAAATATTCCCATGGAAGGTATAAGTGAGAAGGTAGAAAACACATGTACAAGACCCGCTTATAAAGGTAAGTCAATATCACTAAGAACCTATTATAAGATCTCATCAAATACTCTAATTGATCTAGTCAAAGAATGCAAATCATTATTTTTGTAACCTAAATTCATAAATAATGTCGTGGTAAAAAATTTATTGCTTTAACCATTTTCGATCATAACATTGTGTATAGGTTGGTGATCAAGGTATTATTGAATGAATAACAAATTAATATTTGATTCATCATCGCTAATCTCACCATCATCAAAAGTAATAGAGGGTCTTTAAACCATATAATATTTATGCCATATATAATTACCAGTAATCCCATCCAATGGGTGCTCATAACATGATGTAATAGGATGTGCATTAAATTTAATTTGAACTTCTAAATATTTCTTATAATGATGTTGCAAGGGATTGTTAAATATTTTATACTTGTGGTGGTCATTGTGAACCTAATTCCTTTGGAGGATTATCAAATTTAATCTTTTGGTCATCAATGAAGTCATGGATATTATGTTTCAAGATAAAACATTTGTTCATAGAATGCTAAAGGCCTTGGTGATAGTCATAATAAATATTATAATCATACCCTTTGGGTAGATTTATACTCATATAAACCTATATAATATGAGGTGACACTCAACAAGCCATGGGAGTAATGAAGCAAGATGATCATATAAACATGTAAACTATCTTTGTGTTACATTGTATAACACAAGAATATTTGGTTTTTGTGATACTACATTAACCATGGTGGTTGTTTCCTTTTTAAGCATAGGAAGTTTGACCTTATAACTTGGTTTGATAGTAGACTAGGTATTGGATATATATGTAGTCAATGTGTTTGCTACATACTTAAGTTTTTTCAATGAGATAAGTTTCATTTCATGATTTTGAACAATGTGGCATAAATCATTATAAGATTTGAATTTTTTGGAAACAATGGATTCATGTAATGGGTCAAAAAAAAAATTGATTGAATATGTCTTGAATTTCTTTATCTACCATAGTATTGGTCATTTTATTGTACCTCAAGAGATATTCATTAATTTATCCATTGGTTCCTTGTTTAATCTTTTCAAATTGGGCATAGGAAATATTTTTAGTAATGTTAATATAGAAGTGTGCCAAAAATTGATATATGAGATGTTTGAATGTGTTTACTAATTGAGTTGGTAAATCATAGAAACACCTTAAAACATAGTTTTTAAAGCTCAGTGTAAATAATTTGATCAAAATTTTATCATAGGAGGAATAATAAAGGCATGCCACATAAAAATATTGAATATGATGTTTAGGATCACCCTTGACATCATAAAATGTGAACTTAGGTGCAACTATTAGCAATGGGTACAAATATATCTCTAGTGCAAGAGTATTATGCAACACATCTTGTGAAATAATAATATAAGGTGATTTTATAGAATTTTGTTCAATATTTGTAACCTTAGTCTTTAAAATTCTTATAATTTGGACAAGATATTACACCTCTTGGTCCTTTAGGTTGGATATTTGAGAAGTCACCAAAGGAGGTGTACTCATTCATTGGGTAGATATAGGTATAGAGACTAGAAATTAGGTTGAAGTATTAAGGTTTCCTATTTAAGATGTGGAAATATTAGTTTTATGAAACAAAGGTTGGAAGGCATAATCCATGCCTCCACTATATGTAAGGAGATTGATTGGTATGGAATCAATTGTAGTACCCTCTAAGGACTCACCATCAGTAGGTGAATAAGCCTTATCCTTATCATGATTATTACTTTCATCTCTTATAACATACAAAAATGCATCCATTAATAACTTTTTATAATTGATATGAGTGATCAATTATTCTTTATCTTCCATTTAAAATCAATTATTTTGATTACTATTTACCATTTCCTACAAGTGAAAAGTTATAGAATTTGAAAAATAAAATAAAACCCTAGGAATCAAAAAAATTGCATTCACACGAGTTGAATTAACCAAAATTTTAACCCTATAATCTAGATTAGGGAATATAGGGTTAAAGGGGAAAATATATCCTATGGTACAATGGTGGTAAACTATTTATATAGTATGCTAATTAATTATAAAACTTAGATAAAACATATACTAAATTTATTATGCTAAGATATGTTAAAAATAGAAAATACAACTATGCTAGATATTGCAATGATAATGAAAAAAAGATAGTTGGTTTTGATTCTAATAGAAATATGGATCTAGAAAAGGCAAAAAGTAGGCTGGATTTAGATTTTGGATCAATCACCTAATTTTGGGAATTGTATAGTTATATCCATAGACACTTGAAGCTACCTGGGATGGTTACATTGACTCTATTATCTAACTCAGACATAAGTGTATAGTATGAAATACCTGATAAAATTAGATGGACCATCTATATACTTTTAGGTTTTGTGTCACCTTTTCTCTAGTGTATTTGGATATGTATTATGGACTATCATTCCTTATCAAATGAGAAAACCTCGATTCTTCATCTTCATAATTCCTATGGAAAAAATGGATTAGTTGGCATATGGTGTAAAACTACCTAAAACACATCTATGTCAATGAGTGATACCTACATAGCTAATACTCTGAAGAAGGCCTCAGACTTATGTAGTTCTCCCCTACATGTTGACTTTTGTGTGCATAAAGATTCAATGTGTGATAACCAAGAAAAATAGTGACCTATATTTAACTTGGAAAATATGACTCATGGTATGATCCTTAATTAATTCATACTTATATATGTATTTTCCATATGATTGATATGTAAATATGGTAAAATAGGGAAGCTTTACTCACTTAAATTTTTGATTCAATGATTTTTGGTCTATGTTAGGTGAGGAATTAATGAGGATTAATCTTGTATTTATACCAATCCCTTTTAAGAATATCTCATAGTAAAGCACTTGGGTAGACCATATGAATGAATTTCATTTGTAAATTAGATAAATTTATGGAAATGGACACTTGTGTTAGAATAGGACACTTGTGTTGATGTAGGAATATGACTGGGATGCAAGTGTTTGGGCTGTTCGAAAATAGGTGTAGGTTTAAAACCTATAGAGATAGATGATAAGTAGGTTTATAAGATTATAAGCATGATAGAATTTCCATGTCATCATAATAACATTGGTTATACTAATATAAAATCAATATGCATAAAAAGATAGTGTATGTAAGCCTTTTGGTAGTGGGAAAGGTCTAGAAGCTAAAGGTTCCATAATATGTATTTTCCAAGTGTACAACACTGAGGTAATATATAGTTCAAAAATAGTGTCTACACTTCTCCAAAGAAATATCTAAACTTGGTAGGACCATATGTTGGAAAATAATCTATATTTTAGTTTTCCTTGTGTCTTTATATTCCCTTTAGTATCAGGAATTTATTCATATCTTTATAAATGGATTACTTTTCTTAGATTATAATATTTTTATAATGCATATCCACTTATTTTAGATCATTAACATCATATTTGGTGTAACACCATCATTTATTATTTTGTTCCTACGTAAATCGTTAAGTTTATCCATTACTTAGTTTATGTGACCCATGTTTCATGTTAGCAATCCTTACATAGTTGAATCTTTAGATGGGAATCACTTAGTGTGATAATCCCTCTTTGACATTTTTGGTTTGATAGGTTTTTTGTAATGGATATTTGGGTTAAAAATCTACTAGACATATACAAACTAAAATTTTGTAGAAATAATATTTTTGATCATACATGTATTGTAGCCTTGTTGCTAATAATTATTTGATGAACTCTATAAACTATTTTCCAAATATATTCAAATTACACAAGTATGATTCAAGGGACTGATAACGCCCACAAGTGATTTTCATTGAAATCATATATACATATGTTAAATTATATATAAATTTAATAATTATAATTTTAAATAAAAAATATATGTCCCTTAGAAGATGAGGCTTCATTTTAATCTAGTATTAATTCAATGTTAAATGTATACTCCCATGCATTTTTCCTCTGCTTAGACTTAGTATGTGTCATTACATACTTTGAATTTAGAAAATTCCCTTAGAAAAACCATGGTACCATCATTTATTCATATAATAAAATTAATAATCTATATTCCATATTTTAAACAATAACACGACTTAAGGAGAATACCAAAGAAAGATCCTAAAAGCTAGCTTTAAGACTTCGTGGTTATCAAAACATAGTATTACCATTGAACACAATAGGTAAGTCAATTGGATAACCATCAAATACATGAATGTATACACATATATAATAAATAACTAAACAATGAATAAAAAATACATGCATATTGTAAAACTTGTTCTGTTCTATCACAATCATTATTTAATGACAAAAGTAACCTAGTTTATCATTGTCTACTTCTTGTGCCAACATTTTCGCTAGTTAATCTAGAAGTGAAATGGTGAATTCCTCTAATCATTTTTGTAATTACCATAAGTATATTATTTACTAACCTACCTACTTATGGATGGTTTTCTTGTGAATAACAAATCCTCTCTAAATTCATCACATGTGATCAGAGGAAATGGATTGATCACATATTTTAATGATTGTGGAAATATTAAAAGATAAAATTTATGTTTTTTTATATAAATAAACCTATATAGTCTTGGTAAGTCTATCTAAACTTGAATCTAACATTTTGAAATTTTAATGATAGTATGGTAAGCATGGTCAAATGTATGTTCAGTTTGTATAAATCTTCTAGTTGCATTAATTAATTGGAAGGACCTATAGAAATCATGGGCAAGGCATAGGTGGTCATTCTAAAATTGAAAGCTCACTTTGATTAAATAAAAAAAAATAGTTGGAAGGTAGGGGGAGGATAGGGATTGACATGCCAAAAAGTGGGAGTAAAAATAATATTCGATATGGTTAGTAGAGATCCATGCTAAAATAAATTAGCTAGCAGAAAGATAGGAAAGTTGGCATCTAAAAATTTCAGATAGAGCTCTATTTGGATGAGAGACAGTGATCATCAGATCCAAATAATTATGCTTGGTTTCCCAATAATATGTTTGAATATTTATAAACATATATTCAAGGTGTATTGAGTTCCATTAGATATTTTACACAATGTGAAGCTCTTTTTAATAAAGGGTATTCCCAAAAGAGAATAAATACTTTTTTTTAAAAATTAA